>PVHP010011202.1:0-45663 GCA_004024765.1 Zapus hudsonius | reverse complement strand
GGGGGGGTACGAAGGAGCCCCGTTTGCGGTGGAAGAGGGACAGAAGAAGAAGTAGAAGCGATCAGGGAGGGAAGCAGCAGATGGCGGGAGGCGGAGCCCCCGCGACGGAGAGGAGGGCAGATGCGCATGAGGCAGAAGGATGGGGGGAGGGGCTGTGTATTGATGGTTGATTGAGAAAGAATATTAATATCAGAAATAAATTTGAAAAACCGTCAGAAAATTGAAAAGGAAAGACAGGCGAGTGCCCGGGAGGGGTGGGATAGACAGAGGGCGGGAGGGTGGGGGCCAAAACCCAAGGAAAGCCGGCCCGCCAAAAGAAAGGCTCAGGCGGCAGGCAGCCGAGCACAGGACTCACTGCTTCCTGCGAGCTCTTTTCCATGCTGTCAGCTTCCAGTCGTGCAGATCCTGTACTCGGAGGTGCCTGGAATTCCGCTTGTGGCCGCAGCTAATGCCCACGAGCTGGGTCCCTGCTGAAGAACCTGGTCCTAATTTCCCCGAGGTTTATGGCGTGTCTGCTAGTCAGCCATCTTCCCCGGAAGACCGCATGACTATAATTTCTGTTCTCGAGAGACTGGGGCAGGAAACTACTAAGTACAGGGTCAGCTTAGGCTATGAAAGCCAGACTCTATCTCAAAAAATGAACAATCAAAAGTCAAGTGAAAGAAACGAGATGTGGAAATTCTTAAATAAATCAGTTTTTTACATGTTGTTATATTTAAGTTTCTTTAAAATCAAGTTATAGCATTATTAGTGTTAGGATTTCAAAAGTAATTCTGTTGACAACCAAGAGTAAATGTGTTACAGTCAGTCACATGCCGCTGGGATGAATCTCCAAACCAGGCACAGTTTATGGGAGGAAAGGATTTATTTGTAGCTATAGATACTGGGCAAGTTCCAGAATGCAAAAGAGGCTGCTCCCCTTTCACAGGTCCAAGCAGAGAGAGAAACCCTTCACCAACACCATACACACAGAACAGCAAACAGGCAGGAGGACCAAAGAGAATTTCTTCTACTTTATATAGGCTTAGGGTAGGGTCTTACAACAACCCTTCCCCAGACTTAATGGCTTCCTGAGTCTCTGGAATTTCCTTTCTGCACTGCCCACATGGGAAAGGATGTTTACTTCCAACTTCTTTACATCCTACCCCTTGCTGAGAGGCTGCCTTCTTGTAAACATCCTTCGAGACCCATCCAAGATAATTAAAAATATCCAAGTTGACAACAAAACCTAACCATCACAAAATGTACAAGGATAAATAAAATCAATTTATACATTTCACTCACTCCAAAAATAAGCACAAAAGAGGGTAATAATGCTAAAAATGAGAACAAAAAGAAAGGAATACAGAACAGAACTGCCAGAATGGCAAGTGAACCTTCCTCAGTATTTACCTAAAGGTAAATGTTTTAAGCTCTCAAATCAAAAGACTATGATTGATAGTATTTATTTGCAAAAAAAAAAAAAAATACTCTGGCATCTGCAAGAGAACTCAAGAAACTGAAATGATAAGGAAGGATATTCCATGAAAGTAGAAACCAACAGAGAGCAAGGAGGACTATTTAATATCAGAAAAAAAGCAGCCTTTAAATCAAAAAGTTTAAAAGAGACAGAAATTACACATCAATAAAATATTATACAAAGCAATAAAACCTAACAATTATGAACACTCGCATAGCTATAAGAGATTGTCAAAATACATGAAGCCAAATCTGATGGAATTAAAGGATAGACAGTTCTAGAAAAAGAGTTGATGAATTTGATATTTCACTTTAAAAATGGATAGAAGCTGCCAGACAGAAAATGACTAAAGGATTAGAGGACCAAACAATTTAATAACACAATTTTATCTATCAAATACATACAGAACCCTGTATTCAAAAGAATCAGTGCATATGAAACACTGTAGGAAGTTTCCTCCCCCTCCCAACAAATTGAAAATAGGGTCACCATAGGATCCAAAAAGTTTATTTCTGGATATGTCTTAAAAGAAAAAAAAATAGTCTGGGTGGCTTATGAATCTCCATGGCTTCATTGTTCACAATAGGTGAATATTAGCCTGAGATAACCCACGACCATAGTCAGAACAGGACATGTAAGTCTGATAGGGACTTGCAATTACATGCCATTCAAGTTCGAAGCAGGTAGGAAGTTTGGGCATATGCTAAACTTAGACAAACATTGAGAACATTACACAACATGAAATATGCCCATCAGAGACTCTGCTTGACTCCTGTTCTATGAACTGTTCAGAGTGGTTCAAATTATAGAGTGAGTGAAAGAGGGTTGGTAGTGGGTGGTGTGGAGCTGGATCCATGAGTTATTTTTGATGGACACTTTGCCAGATACAAAGCGTCATAGAGAAGGTTGGTGGTGAAGTTACCCCTTAAGAATGTGCTTTATACCACAATGACTCAGGGAACTGTGTAGAAGAGGGGGCGGAAAGATTGTGAGAGCCATGGTGGGGGAGAATATCCAGAGGCATGACACCCCTGAGTAACAACATACAGGGCTAGGAGAACCGGGCTGACTACTAGGCTATCCATGATCCCCTGCCCAAGGACTGATCCAGACGGCCCATGGAGGAGGATATCCAGCTGATTGGGGGTGGGGAAGAGGGGCATTGGGAAACTGGGGATAACAACATGTTGTTTGCCCATTAAATAGTGTAACTCATTATGGACAATAAAAAAAAAAAAAGAATGTGCTTTATAGCATTGATCTGTACCCTTAAAAATAGTTAACTGGTACAATTAATATGGTAATAAAGAAATATGTTTCTTTTTTGTTAAGTATTCTTATTTATTGTTGGCAAGCAGAGAGAGAAAGACAGGGAGAGAATGTGTATGTCATGTCCATTAACCACTGCAAACAAACTCCAGATGCATGCACCGCTTTGAGCATCTGGCTTTATGTAGGTACTGGGGAATCAAACTGGCTCATTAGGTTTTGGTTGGCAAGTGCCTTAACTGCTAAATCCTCTCTCCAGCCCAGAAATATTTTTAAATATAGCAGAATTCATTGTTTCAGGTTTTATATTAAAAATCCAGAATACACTTTAAATTTTAAGTGTTTACGTGGATAAACTATAAAATAATATTTCAAAAATGCATTGTAAATAAGGTACATAATCTGAAACAACGATTAAAATCTAGGACTTGGGTATGATGAAGACTATTTAGGTTTTTAAAGTCATTTGTTATGTACTCTGCTTCGATGATGAGAATGTGAAGTTATGGGCTGACAAACTCTGCTCAAATCATCCGGAGCTGAAAGAGTTAATATTCACATTTCTCCAGTGAAGGTCTCCCTTAGGGTGTGAGCTTCACTTTCCAAGTGTGTCTAAATGTTCCCTGTCATAATCCCTGGATTTGTCCTTGGTGGGGACTTGAGGCAGTAGGCTCCCAGGAGAGGATTATTGCTAGCTTTGTTATTTAAAAACAGAGTAAACAAATAACAAGGAATTCACTATGGGGAACTTGCTGCCTTGAGCTTTGAGATAGGCAGATTCATATGGGATTTTCAAATTGTACTGCTGGCTTTGCTAACTGAACAGATGTCCAATGTATGTGTCTGTGTGTGTGTGTGCATGTGTGTGTGTGTGTGTGTGTGTGTGTGTGTGTGTGTGTGTGTGTGTGTGTGTGTGTTTGAGACACTGCTGAATGATGGTCTGCAAAGCAGCTGTCTCTTCCCACCACACCAAACATAAACATCATAGGAGAGAAGCTTAACACAGTGTTCATGCTTGTTACATTTCTACACTTTTGACTGTTCTAGAACATTTCATCTTGTTCGATTCAGCCTCTCCCCTTCTGCTTGGTGTTGCTAGAGACTCTATTTTCCTTCATCTTAAGTCAATAACCTATGAGTATACATTTTGGGTATTTATCAGCAATTTTAATACATTTAAATAGGTGATTTGATTGTTCACAGTTAAATGAGTCTATATGCACAGCTATGACATATAAAGTGTTAATCTTTCCTCTTCATAATTTCCTTCAAGAGACAATTGATATTTCATTAAGCACTTTCTAAATGATACATATTGATCTTTTTATCTAAAAAAATCTGTTCATAAAGCAAATTCAAACTACGCTATAAAAAGCAAATATGTAGTTTAAGTACAAAAAATAAGAATTATAATTTTATCACTTTCAAAAATTTCACAATTATTATATTTGTATTTTTTGACTTTTGCTTCATAAGTAGCTGAATTTTTTATGTGTTTGAATATTTTGGACTTACATTATACAATTTTGTATCCTCAGTTTAAATACATATACACATCATAATGTTATTTATTATTTTTGAACAGATAATCTTTCCTTATCTAAGCTCAGACCACACAATTTTTTTATTTTTTTAAAATATTTTATTTATTCATTTTCAAGCAGAGAGAGAGAGAAAGAGAGAGAGAGAGAGAGAGAGAGAGCTAGAGAGAGAGAGAGAGAGAGAAAGAGAGAGCACCAGGTCTACCACCTTGTGGGTCTGGCTTATGTGGGTCCTGGGGAATTGAAAGCAAGTGCCTTAACCACTGAGCAATCTCTCCAGTCCCCAGACCACATAATTTTTATTTCAAAAATTTAATTGGTCAGCCTGTAGAGAGTTTATTATTTATTGAGTCAAATCTTTTTTTTTCTGAAAATGTGAATATTTCTCCTCTTCACCATGTAGGTTTGTATATATGTATGCGTTATTTAACAAATTTCTCCAAATTGAAATGTTCCCTCCTAAAGGGAGGAGGGAATCAAGAGATAAAGATGTCTAGGAAAACTGAAACTTAAATGGTCATATGATCCTCCTCAAGATGACAGGAGTTGCCCACAATGACACAGCTCTCACCTCAAAGGGGAGTAGAGGCAGTTTATTCCGGAGCCAAATATGAGTGACCATGGCCTGGGAACACAGATGTAAGTTTCCCCAATTCCTTGTTCTACCATGTGAACAATTCCATGCAGGTTTTGTCATTACAGAACAAATGGAAGGCATAAATCAAGGCATGTTTCAAATACATTGCCTTACCATCATGTAGGTGGGTTACAGCAAAGCACAGAGATTTCCACCATAGTTTTAAGATGTTGCCTGAACACATTCTTAGCCCTTGGATTGGTGCAAGCTGGTGGTTTGCTAGTACATTCCCAAAAGGTCAGCACCTGATCTACTGATGGTCAGATGGATGTGAGGTCCAAGCCAGATGTGGGCATAATGATAATTGTGGCCTAAAGATAGGCTCTGATCTTGCAGAATTCTATCTCTCTGTGATGACAAGAGCTTTCTCAGTCCTTCCTGGAATTAGGTGTTTCTCTAGGAACTTCAGTTCACAAAGTAGAAAACATTTCTTAAGGGGTAGACTCTGACCAGTGTTGTGTAGTAATTTTGCCTGAATTGTAGCACTGCCTCCCAAAGGGAGAAGGGAGTGAGCAGGTTAAAAAAAAAAGGCCAGAAAACATTTGTAAGACCCCTCCCTAAGGTTTTATGAAGGTAAAACAAGTGCTTGGGGAGGAGACCCCACCCTGCCTGCCAAGCTGCCTGTAAGTTATGTAGTGTGCTGGAGACTCTCAGAGCAACACACCTGCCTGCATATTGTGCAGTGAGCACCAGGCTTGCAGTTTCTGTGAGTCATCACCTATGCTAGGTGGGATTATCAGCAATGCAGCAGCCTTTGAGTCATTCATGTTCCTGTAAGCAAGCCTTCACCCTACTCTGTATAACCCCAACAAATGCACTGCTTCACTAGAACTGGTTTTGGATCAATTGTGCTTTGCTCTGTCATCTGAGCCCTATCTGGGTTAAATATGCATGTCTCTTCCAAGAGGGAAGTTTGACACAACAGCATGTGTACATATATATGCTCGTGTGTACATAGATACCTGTATATAGAGTGAAACCTCAAGCAATCAAGCAAGATACTATGGAGAAAAGTTGAGCTCACTCAAGTGAGAAAAGCAAGGCTGTACATTGAGTGTTGACTTTAACAGGTGTCAGCCCCTATGCTCCTGTTTCTCAGGCTGACAGGCAAGCAGAGGGAAGAAAGGATTGCTGGGAAGCACATGGAAGTCTCCAGAAGTCCCTGAGGGAGGGATTGTAGATCTCAAAGTAGAACCACCAAACCTGGGTTTGTAGCCTGCCTTTAATTTTCCCTGATAGATATCATATCAAAAGATAAACATTAGAGAAATTTATTATTATCCCTTGAATCATGATCTTTTCATTTCAGACTAGTTATAAGAGTCAATGTCTGGCTTGAAAGATGGCTCAGGGGGTAAGAGTACTTGCTCCAAGTATGAGGGCCCAAGAGGGCCTGAGAATACTGAGTTGGTTTTTGTTTGTTTGTTTGTTTTCTCAGAACCCATGGTTATATGGGCATAGGCACATATAACTGTAACCACATTCCATAGAGGGCAAAGACCGAATTGTTGAGGCCCCAGAAAACATACAGGAATGATGGATAGAGGGGCTACCTAGTGTTCTCCTCTGGCCCCCATGCCCCTGAAAGAGCGTCTTCACAAGAATATGGATACACCATATAGACACACATACAGCACACGTTGTACACACAGGAAAAATGATAGTGTCTTATTTAATGGATTGTTGCACATCAGAGTAACTTTCTAGTTGATATTAGGAAACTATTTCCTCCAAATTGAAACATTCCCTTTTTGAGGGAGGCTGATAAAACTCAGGAGATCTGGGATTTTAGAAGGTTTGTTATGCTCAGAAAGTTACAATGTTCCCAACACCCCTGCCAATAGTTATCTAAAGCTTTAAGCAATTTCTAGCAAGAGGAGTATTTTTTTTTTTGGTGGAGCTGGCTAAAAGTTGAGCACAAGCAGAAGTACAGAGACCCCCCAAGACCTCAACAATAAAGCAGTCTTAAAACTCATCCACCATGACTCAGGGAACTGAGCGGAAGAGGAGGCGAAAAGAGTGTAAGAGCCATGGTGGAGGAGAATATCCAGAGACATTGCCTCCTCAGTAACAACATACAAAGGGGGATGAAAGCAGGTTGACTCCTAGGCTATTCATAAACCCTACCCCATGGACTGGTCCAGACTGCCCATGGAGGAGGATATCCAACTGATTGGGAAAAGGGAGGAGGGAAATTGGGGAACTGGGGGTACCAACACATTATTTGCTCATACAGTGTATCTAATTATGGATAATAAAGATAATGGTCGTTCCTTTATTCTCTTCCATGCTGGCCTGAGTGGGTTTTTTGGTGAGAAAGCTCCCTTAAAGTCTGCCATGCCTGAATGAGACTCTAAGGACTCTTTTTGAACTATCTGCATATCTCCCAAGTAATCTCAATAAACTCATTGGTTTTCCAAGATAGTCTTGAAGGAAATCATATCTTTGGTCTTCCATCAGTACCCAATCTGAATAGGTATTTGCTCATGACTCCTTAGTAGACACAATATTGTTTTTCAACTAGAGATTAGTGTTTAGATTTGCGAACACGTTGCTGCAGAGAGGGGTTGAAGTTCTATCTTTACATGAGATCCCTTCATTACTGGTGCCTCTAGGCTTTTGATATACAAACTGTCATTCAATGTGTCAAACACACATGAAACTAGTTTTGGTTGTTATTTTGTTACTGCGTTCATGATTGAACCCAGGGTCTAGTGCATGTTAGGCAACTGTTATGTAACTAAACAACATCCTCAGCTCCACATATAATCTTGAAATAAATTAATTATACTTCTAGGTAAACATAAAGTGCTAATAATTTATAACTGACATTATATAGAATTCCTTTAATGATTCATGATCAGAATACATTAAATCAGAAGTCTTTAAAACTTCTTAAAAAGCGCAGAAGAAGATAAAGAAAGGTGGAGATTAAGGACATGGAAAAGGAGTCTGTTTTTTAAAAAGAAACTTCCTAATTAATAAACTTTTAATTTTTGTTTAAAAAAAGAAAATAGCATGGCAATAGCTGCTAAAATATTCTGTTCCTTTAGAAAGGAATTAGCAATCTTTTAAAAGGGACCAACTCAAAATGGAAGTTTTATTTACTTTGATAACACGGAAGTGTTGCATGTTCAAACACAGATAGCAGATTACAGATGAAGCAGTCTGAGAGAAAACATTTTGGGTTTAATGTACATGTTAAATAAAGATTCATTGACCATTTCTGTGTACAGCTTTTCTGTCTAACTTGTTCAGAAATGTTTAAATATGCAAATCAATTCCCTGAGTAATTTCTACAAGAGTGTGGCCATCTCTTGACCATCCTTCATCTAGATTCACTTTTAAAATGTCTTCTTGTGTTTACCATTTTCTGTCTTCATGTATACATATTTTTATATAGCATTTCAAAGAAAAGTGTGCCTTTTTCTATGCCTTGTCTGTTTATTTTTTAATTTATTATTTCTTACAATGAGTTGTTATCCCCAATTCCCCAATGCCCCCCCTCCCCCTCCCCAATCAGCTGGATATCCTCCTCCATAGGCCATCTGGATCAGTCCTTGTGGCAGGGGACCATGGATAGCCTAGTACTCAGCCTGGTTCTCCTGGCCCAAGTGTGTTGTTACTGAGGGTGCCATGCCTCTTGATAGTCTTCCTCACCACGGCTCTCACAATCTTTCTGCCCCCTCTTCCGCTCAGTTCCCGAGTCGTGGTGGGTGAGTATTAAGGCTGCAGCTTATGTAATGTCTTGGGAATGCCTCATTTGTACTTACTTCTTCAGATTCAATTCAGGCTTCCCATTCTTGGAAAGTTTATTACATAAGGACTCACTGTGTCTGCTCATCTCATCTCTCTGGGATGTTGGTATGCCTTATTACTAATGATATGACCTTCAAATATTTGGGTAAGATATGCAATTTAATTATATTTTCATTTTAAGGTTCCCTTATTTCTTCTTAAGCATGAAAATTAAAAAAAAACATTTTATTTTATCTGTGTATTTTATTTATTTCTTTAGAGAGAGAGAGAGAGAAGCAGATAGAGAATGGGCACACCAGTGCCTCCAGCCACTGCAAATGAACTCCAGATGCATATGTCTCCTTGTTTATATGGCTTTATGTGGGTACTGGGGAATTGAACTACGGTCCTTAGGATTTACAGGCAAGTGCCTTAACCACTTAGCATTCTGTCCAGGAATATTAAAATATTTTATTTATTTTATGAGTATGTTTGTGTGAGAGAGAGAGAAAGAGAGATGGAGAGAGAGAAAATAAAACATTTTTGAGGTATTTTGAGTCTATTTAGAATTTTTTTTTTATCAAGACCTGCCTCCTTTCCCTTCTGATTCATGTCCCTGATGATGACAGTAGAATGTTTTAGAACCTGATATTTTCTGAAATGGAAATCCCATTTATTTACTATTTATTTACCTATATCTTGTTCAATTGGGAATCATAGTTTGTTAGCTAAATATATTATTGGGGGATATTAAATTTAATGCCTCCTTTGGATGAACTTTGTGTGGAGTAGAAATTCTTGAAGTAAACTTTCAAAATTTAGCCACATTGCTTTCCAGAAATGTAAAACTGGGAACATTCACCAGTCTTGTATTAAAATTCTCAATCATTAAACAGATATAGTTTAAAGCATTGATATTTGTCAATATATCATGGGTGACATTGGTTAGTATTTTATTTCCTAGTGAGGTTGCAAGTATATTTTATATTTATGTCCATCATATATATATATATATATGTATATATATGTATATATAGTTGTTGCTTGTGGTGTTAATGCTGGTATTTATTTACTTAAATTTATTAAGGATACAAACTGGTAATATACCATTGTCATAATGCCTTTCCTATCAATCATATTTGTGGTGCAGATGTTTACAAACGTCCCTGCTACTGTGCTCCATAAATTTTGGAGGTTTCTCTCACCAGCTGGACAATCATCAAGGACATGGTCAGCCTGTTTCTCACCTCTCTTAACCCTAGGCCCCCAGCCCCTTACTTAATTGTTAGAGCTTGCTTTCTTACACAGACAAATTCTTATATTGGATTGTCACCAGGTCATCATTTTATTTTTGTTGTTGTTGAGGTTTTATCTCCAGACACTACAAATTAGCTGCAACTCTCTGTTTTACAGGTTAAGTTTAAGTCCTGCTTTAAGCCCCATATTCCCCATAGGTTACAACAGCCTTGGGTTTTCCTTGAAGGGAAATTTTGGCAATTAGACACTACATGTGGAAGAATACAGATTGTGGAGGCCTCCACGCCAGCCAAAGTTATGAATTTTTCATTTCAAGGAGCAGTTCTCAGAGTACAGTCCAGGAGCCCAGGGGCATCCCCAGGACTCTGAGTTGGACAGTAACAATAAAAGCATTTTTATGTTATGAGCATGTTTGTGAAGGTCCTTCACACACCTCTCTCATTAGTGTCTCTCGAGTGTTTCTTATACAAGACAGATCTATATGGTGATCGACATGTCTATAAGTGAGTGTGGATCCTGCCATATTTTCTTACTGTCTTTAGCTCCCTGAATATTCATGCTACCATGGTAATGTTTGCTAATGTGGACATGAGAATAGAAAAGGGTGTTAAATGGGTCTATGAAAGTTATTCCAGAAAGGTTTAACAGAACCCATCACGGATGTGGTGGCATCATGCCATTGGCTAGGTTCCCGGCATGATTATGAAGAAAAGAGCAAGCTGAGACACCATGCATCTGTGCTTCCTGGCTGTGAACGTCATGTGACCAGCTGCCTCCCATGCCTGCCTTCAGGACTTCTATGCTATGAAAGATGTTATACCATCAAACCTTAAACCAAAATACACTCTTACTTAAATTACTTTTCTCAAGAATTCTGACACCGCAAAAAGGAAAGAAATAAAGGACACTCTGGATATTAGCTCCTTTGACAGATGAAACAGTTACATATTAAGATATTACAGTTCCAGAAATATAACTGATAGACACAGGATGTTAAGTACAATATTTACTCATCTTAATATAAACATACCAGATGAATCAGATATAGTCTCTAAGATTCTTTTTCTACAAAAGCAAACTTAAATTGTCCACACAGATACAATGCTGTCACACAAACAATTGGGGAGGCTGTACTTGTATCTGGCAATTGATATCAGCCCTACATCTATATAAATACAAGGTCTTTTTTGGTATCGATTCCTCCATTAATCTTTATTCCTGTGACGTTCTACAAAAAGTACATTTCTCAGTGGATTCCCATGGCATGTGTTTCTATGTCTACTTTTATTTAGAACCCATTTTGTTCTCAGCCATTTAACACCAGGAAACTTTATTGTTTTTTTCATTTTTATTGTATACATATATATAATGTATTTTAGTCATAACCCTCTCCTATTATCTTCTGATGACATCCCTCCGTGTTTCCTTCTCTTGAACACATTCTTTTTCCCACCTAGTCCCTCTTCAACTTTAAAGCTGAATGAACCGTTTGTAATTAAAATTCCCATGTGTTCCTGCTTCCAAATAGAAGGTCATGAGAACAGGGAGCATGTCTCACTTCTCCATAATTTATAATTTCACAGATAGAAATGACATATTATAGATACCTCACAAAGCTGCTGGACTTAAACTGCTAAGAGCCATAGCCATGAGCAGGGTTACATTTGTAGAAATCCAATCATTGTGTCATTCTCTTTTGATCCACTGAAATGCCAGGTCTTTAGGCAGCTAATTGCTCACCTTGGAAAATGTGCTTCCCATTGGTTGGGAAATCTAGCCCCCATATTAGAATAGAGAAGAAGAGGAAAGAAGAAAGAAGAAGAAAGAAGAAGAAGAAGAAGAAGAAGAAGAAGAAGAAGAAGAAGAAGAAGAAGAAGAAGAAGAAGAAGAAGAAGAAGAAGAGGAGGAGGAGGAGGAGGAGCAGGAAGAGGAGGAGGAAGAGGAGGAGGAGGAACAGGAGGAGGAGGAACTTATTCTCACATTCAATGCAATAATCTCTCCTGTTCTGAAGTGGAATGTGTTTCCAAGTGTGCTTGCTTCTATAAGGAGAAAAGGTGTGAGAGGAACCTAGGAAAACTTTTTTTGTTATTATGACTGCATTTTTGTAATCATCTCTGTTTGCCCCTCCAGTGCATCTGTCTATTTAAGAAGCCAGCTTGTGAATCTCAGACACCACCGTGGCTGAGGACTATATATCATTTCAGCAGGCTCTTCACATTGTGTTATTGTTAACGATGCTTTTTATTTACCAAAACCATAGGCAATATGATATTACTCTCATTCAGTGAGCCTGGCAGGAGACTTTCAAAAAGTGTAATGCATTTGCTCGAATGTTTCTGATCAGGTGGATCCAGACTGGAAAAACTCCAAGTTGGATAATTACATTTCTCTCCCTATAATTTCCACCTCCCCTTTGAGAGCTTGCAGCATTCTTCTCTTCTTGAACTCAACACATGCGTGGCATTTGCTGAACAGTGTTTTAAAAGGAGAAGAAAATTAGGCAGAATTAACCTCATGGGAGTAAGGGACAAATAGACAGAAAATGGGGTGGCGAAATAGACTTTTCAAAATTATGATAGTATTGATGGTTGTAAATTTTTTATCCCTGCAAAACCTGTGTCTAATTCATCCATTTATTTGCTCATTTTGCATACATGTGTATATGTGTGCAAGAGTCTGCAGGCACATATGGAAGCCAGAGACCAACGTCAATGTCCCTCTCAATTACTCTCCACCTTATTGTACCAGACAGTTTCTCTAGCTGAATCTGAATCTCACCAATTCCGCTCGACTAGCCAGCAAGCACCAGGGATCCTCCTTGTGACCACCTTCAGAGGTGCATGCCCCCACACCCTCTATTTTTATGTGTGTCCTGGGAATCACAACTTCAGTCTCGATACCTGTATAGCAAGCCATCTCCCTAACCCAACCTGAAAAATAATTGCAGCTAAAGTCAAGGGATGAAGGCAGAAGATTTAGCCAAGTTATAGCATCTCATCCAGAAAGACATGAGGACAAAAGTCATAAAATAGCAAGATTGATTTCAACACTGACTGGCGCTACTAGAAAGAGCATTGTGACTTGGTACTGGTCCCTGAACTGTAACTATAGAAGGGTTGACTGGAGACAGAGGGTCTTCACCCAGGTTGTGTGACCTTCCTTAATTGTTCATTGGCACCCCATGGTATGTGCTAGTTGCCTCTGGCACCTTCCTCCACTTTGCAGCCCTATGGGAGGCTAGATGTCACAGTGTCTTCTTAGCTCCCAGCCTCCAATCGCAAGCTTTACTCAGAGTCACCTCAAAGTCACAAGCCGTTTGCCATACCAAATATTTTCCAAGGGACAAGCGTACTGATGCGGCTTTGTGGAACGCTAATTCACATTGAAAGGGGATAGCTCTCTGGAACCGATGAGCATAGGCTACCTCATGTAGGTTTCCTTATTCTTTCCCTAATATCCCTTGCTATTGCTCATTCTATGCAGTTGTGTGTATGGGGGAGGGTAGTATCTGTGGCCAATTTCACTGACTCAGTTTTCTTTGCTTTTCCTAAGTTAGTGAAAGGCATCAGCCAGTTTTGCCTAGGAATTTTTGGAGGCAGGACTGATCACAGTGATGGGTATCTCATCTTCACTGGATGCTGGCCCCAGTCAGGCTTATTGACAGAAGCTGGCCACACACTACTTTATTTGGCATCAAGGGGACGTGGTCAGCCATGGCTCTGAAGTTCTAAAGAGGAAGCTCATTGTTACAGCACAATGTAAGGAGATGAACCACACCTAGCCTTTACACTGGGCCCAAATGAAACCTATGAGAAAGCTATGAGACAAACAGGAGACCAATCACCATAGCAAGTCTGATAACCCATGAAAGCTCAATGGAGACAGGCACCAATGATACCCAACACAACCCAGGGCTAAGATCCATCCAAAGATACTTAAGATCTCAACAACTCAAAACTCACTATGACTCAGGGAACTGAGCGGAAGAGGGGGCGGAAAGATTGTAAGAGCCATGGTGGGGGAGAGAATATCCAGAGACAGTGCCCCCCTCAGCAACAATACACAAGGGTGGGGGGAAGAAAGAAAAACTGGCTACCTCTGGTGTAGTTCATACCCACCTAACCTATGGACAGATCCAGTATACACACCGAGGAAGGACCCCAGTGGGTAAGGGACAGAAAGGAGGGAAACGTGGACACATTCACAAGATTTGCTCATACAATGTATATACTTATTCATAATAAAGATATTTTAAAGAAGTACAAAAGCAAGATATGGATATATTTTAATACAATTGTAAAGATTCTAAATAAATTATACAAAATAAAAAAGTTAAAAACATAAATTTTTTGAAGGGTTGCATTACAGGTTGGGGTATGGTACACTATGAACAATCAATACAGTGAGACTTACACTAGGGGTCATTTCTAGAATGCGATTAGGTAACTTGTTTTCTTAAAAGTAACTTTTGTTTTTTAAAATATTTATTTATTTTAGAGTGAGAATTAGGGTGAGAGAGGGAGAGAAAGAGAGAGAGAATCAGTGAGCTAGCGACTTTTGCCACTCAACTCTATGATGAACCCTAGATGCATGCTCCTCTTTGGGCATCTGCCTTTGTGTAGGTACTGAATAATCAAACCCAGGACATCCGGTTTTGCAAGGAAGTGCCTTTAACCACTAAGCCATTTCTCCAGCCCCCAAGACACTTTTAAACATAGCCAATGCTCTATTTTAAAATAGTGGGCTTGTGATCCAGGTCATCAATTTGTTTGCTCATCTTGTTTGACAAGACTTGGTTGGAAGTCCTTCAGGTTTCTTGTGTATTTTCAGCAGTGACTTTGACTTACATTCTCAATGTGGCTTCTAGTTCGTATGATACAGGGTTGGACTGGTATGACTGTCTACTTTCAGTACCACAAATATAGTTCATCAAGGACCCATGAAATTATCACCCAGTAGCTTTTGTGTGTGTGTCCAGGGACTTTGAGTATCAATGCCTTCTGACATAACCTCTACTGTACTTCTCAGTTCATGATTTTTGAGGAAATTCCACTTATAGGCCAAATTCATGACCCTTTGGGTAACTGTCATTACTTTACCTTTCAAATGTTTGTACTTTCAGAATTGGCCACCTGTATTAGACTTAGTAACCACTTTCTGCAAAATGAACATTTACAATTTGCAGGTTAAATATCATCTCTTTTTTCAACATGTTATTTATTTTTTGTTTTCTAATTACTTGCAACCTTTGAAAAGGTGAATAAATAGTCTTAGTGCATGGGCCATTTAAGTGTCCCACTCACCACTACAGTAAAAAGAGAATTCACTTGCTTTCTGTACCAATATCAAGATGAAAACGGAAGCAGATGAACCCTTACTGCTCAAAATTAACTGAATCCTGGGCTTTGTTGATAGCTCCATGGTTAAAGGCACTTGCTTGAAAAGCCAAAGCTGAGCGTGTAAACATTTGCTATGGCAAGAGACCCTGGCACGCGCGCACACACACACACACACACACACACACACACACACACACACACACGTGCAAGTAAATAAATCTATAGATATAAAAAAATAAAAACTAGCTGCATTAGAGCTGTTGGTTTTGAAACTGGACATTTTTACTAGAATAATATTTCGTGGAGGAAATGTACTTTATAAAGATTGTGTTTTGCAGCTGTTACTTTTATTTTAGCACTTGAAATAGAGGTAATATGTATCCCTGGAGTTCTACAAATAATTCCATTACTACTTGCAAGCATCTTTTATTTTCTGTCATATGCTGTGGCATATGACCGTCATTCCTCAAGAATAAAGCCATGTGGAGGTCACTTGGAGTTGATCTTGATTTCCTAAACAGGCACTTTCAAAGTAAGGCTCTTTTGCCCTCTTGTCTCTTCCTGCTTGTATGTACAATCCTCATGGATTTTTGTTTTGGCTTCACAAATATTAACATCATACCCGTGCCACTTGTCATCTGGCTGAGTTTATGGCTAAAAAGATTCTGTCCAGAAGATTACAGAAGAGACAATCTAACAAAAGGAAAGAGAAGGGGAACAAGTATGGGGAAAAAGCACATAGAAAGAAATAACCAACAAAAACAAATCTTGCTAACAGTTAACTCAATTGGATTTTCCCAAGTAGCCATATTTCATGGAATTATTGGTTTCCTTGTTCCATAAATCTATATTGATATCCAGAGAGGTCAATCTCGGGATATGCACGATGTTAGAAGCACGTTTCATCTTCCTCTCAGCTGAAGGGCAGTGATCATCTGTGATCTGTCTACTTACAAAGAAACCTCTCCTGTCCTCCATCCAAATTAAGAAGAAAAATAAGGATAAGGATGTCCTGAGAACAGTATTTCTTCCTAATTCTCTAATAAACCAGGAGAAAACACATATAGACACATAACACACTTAAAACAGAGGATCCAGTTTTCTTGGCTTGATATAACATCTTAAACATTATGTATTTTATCATTTCTCTATTGAATTAATGTTACTAACCTCAAAGGATAAGCTGAATGAATGGGGCCATCTATGACCAAGGGAGCTTCTGCTTGCAAAGCAGAGAAGGCCATTTAAACTGGGCTCATAGGAGATTTCTTCCCCTGCCCTTCTAAGAGTCTCACTCAGGACTTGAAGATATGTGTTATCATTTTAAATTCTTTAACTAGTGCCCCAGGCCCTTTCAGTTTTTTTGTTTGTTTTTTATGATTCCTTTGGTCCCCCCTGCATAGAGTTTTCCCACTAGAGGAATCAGGCAAAACATGTGGAACCATTGATTAAATTTTATCCCAAAGCTAACCTTGAACTTCATCTACTATCTCAAATTTGACATCTGGATACATGAGAAAGTATTGTAGCTCTCTGGGCCTTCCCTGTCCTTGTATCAAGTTACAAAGATGTATTTATTTTAATCAGCCCTGATCATTCAGGTGCTTAAATCCTTCAAGTTTTTTTTTTTTTAGTATTATTATTATTTCTGAAAATGTGTCTTAAGCTATCTTCTACCAAGGGGGACAGAAAGAACCAATACCAACAAGCAACAACTTCTACTACATATGATGAGGAAGGAAATATTATACCATCTACCTTCTTTTGTTGCACTGTACATATAAGCAAGCACCTGCACACACACACACACACACACACACACACACACACACACACACACACACACACACTCACACACACACACACAGTCTTCCTCATGGCCATGTATTATGAAGCCAGAAACAGATAATCAAACTTTTTGCATTTGTACCACTTTTCGTGATGTTTTCCTAATGAACTCATTCCTAAGGAATGCCTTACCAAAGAAGTAAGAACTGAGGGCAACGTCAACCGAATGGGTGGGCACCGGGTTAGAAGCAGCCAGCAGTAGGGTTTGTAAAGGCATCACAGCTTTCTCTATGGTGCTCCTTGGCTAAATGCATTTTAAAACACTATGCTTCATTTCGAATACAAAATATTTTAATATTTTTTCCTGGTATTTCTTTAGGATAACTATTGTTAAGTTTTACAAGTTGTATAATTTAAAAGCAACACAGTAGGAGCCCACTGGAATCAAGCTTTCAGATTTCACAGCGATTTGGAGGCAGAACTACAAAAATGGCTTTTTAAAGGCACAACATAATGAACTTTCCCTGAACAGCTACAATATGAGATGCTCTTCATCCATAACTTAAAGATAACTTCACGCTGATTTAATATTCAGTTGTAGACCCAGACTTCTCTAATTTTCCCTACACCCACATTCCTATTTACGTTGACTCTCTCATCTCTCTGAGGAATTCCTGCTTAGCTCCTCTGACTTCAGGAATTCTGTTTCCCTAGAGAGTGTACAAGACTGACATCCATCAAGGCACAAGCTTTCTTAGAAGCAGTGAAACTCTTGAGAAGATGCTCATCAGGTCAACCCGTGCTGTGTAGAATAATTAAGTACGCATTCACATGACATCAGGGGTGGATCATTTCCAGCTGTAAACACCATTCTCTCCCATTAACTGCCTGATTGTTGGACGGTTTTGTCTCCATTTCACCAGACAGAGTACAAAACATTGTGACATGCTTAATATTTCTTCCGCCAAGATGTCCACTCCGATTCCTCACCCTGTACAGAGCTGTTGATTTCAGCCTGCATTTAGCTGCCAAGAAAGCCGTTGCCTGTGCAGAGCCGCTAACAAAGTGAAAATGAATTATGCATCAGAAGCAACTGCATTTGAGTCAAAAAACTTAGACTTCAGCATCTTCAAATTACAATATGATTTAAGAAGGAATACATTTAAGTAGATAGCAATGGACGGAGGTGAAAGGGTCAGCATTGGCCTGGTTTAATATAATTTAGCTTTCAATTATTTATTTTTTAAAGAGCTCCTAAGCACACTGAATCTTTTTAATGGCAGTGTCAAAAGTCTGGTGACTGGAGAAAAGCCATGAATGATAGTGACAGGTTGTTATGCATGGTAATATTATAGGTCCGGCTGCAAACAGAAGTGCTCACTAGACGGGCCATGGCCAACAGGAGCAGTCTGTTAGGCAGAGTGAAAGACACTTCTCCTTCTTGGCCTTTCATGACTGCTGGCTCCCTTCTGACAGATGTAACTGGGTTAGTCCTCAAGGTCACCTAACTATTCATTTAAATTTCTACCCCTCAATACCCCAAATAATCCAATCAAGTCAACCAAGTTCCTTCTCCCATTCATTGACAGTCTCCCATTCATACCATCCAAAGAGCAGTGATGATACCTACAGTCTTGCCCTGGTCCATCATCAAGTGAGCAGACTTGAGTCAACGAAGAAATGCACTGGCCAAAATAGAAGATGAAGAGTGTTTTCGAAGTGGAAGATATCGAAGAGTTCACCCAGCTATAAAATGAAGGAAATGCCATGGAGAAATAGAGGAGGCTGGACTCAGGTTTGAAATGTCTTTGATTACCCCTGAGTGACAGGCTAGGGTGACTGGGACCCGAAAGTAACCAGGAGCATCTGTGAACTTGTACTTGCAGGCAGGCTCCACTTATTTCTTCCCTCATCTGACCTTGAGTTCAAACATAATCTCCAGATCTAGTTAAGGTCCCGTCACCACAGCTGTGGTGAGAGTAAGGGGTTCTTTCCCACATGAACCTTTTATTCCTCATGATGGAGCCCTCTTATCTTTCCTTCTTTCCTTTGCTGAGCTGGTGAGCACAGATTTTATAGACAAATGGCTAAAACCTCCCCATGTGCTCTCTCCTCACTAGTGGCTGGAGATCTCTGTAACTTCTCATTTCTTTTTTAAATAAAGTCTCCCACTATACTTTATCCTCTGGTCGTCTATAATTTTAATCCTTTAATATTAAAGAACAAGAATCTGGGTACTTTTAAGTTTTAAGGTGTATTGGAATTGGCTTGGAACACCAACTTACTGGGAACCCCAGATCTCCAGTTACACCTGGACTGGCCAAAATGTATGTTGAAAATGGCAGCTGTTGAGATAAGTCACACAACTTCATTGAACACCAGCCCTACTTTGATGAAGAAAAATCTCTACCTTTCTTTTTTTTCTTTATTGTTCATAATGAGTTACATTGTTTAGTGGGCCAACCATGAGTTGTTATCCCCAATTCCCCGTTGCCCCGCTTCCCCATCCCCAGTCAGCTGGATATCCTTTTTGAGGCCTTGAGGTTAAAGACTTTACCCCCTTACTTTCCTGAGTGCCTGTCATGATTTGATCAGGTGTCCCCCACAAACAATTGAATGTGTTCTGATCGATCCTCAGCTGATGGCAATTCGGGAATTAGAACCTCATTAGAGCTGTGTTGTTGGGGGCGGCTTATGGGGTTATAAGCCAGCTTTCCCTTGCCAGAGTTTGGCACACCTTCCTGCCGCTGTTTCCAGTGCTGTGGCAGAGGTGATGTCCAGCCCTCTGCTCATGCCATCGTTTTCCCTGCCAGGATGGAGTCTCCCCTCGAGTCCGTAAGCCAAATAAACCCATTCCTCTATAAGCCACTTTTGTTTGGGTTCTTTCTGCGTAGCAACTAGAAACTTGACCCCAACAGTGCCTAACAGTGTGACAGGGAGATGCCACCTGGTGACAGTGTGGCAGAGAAATGAGGTGTATCCTCTTGAAGGGTGAGCCAGGAGAACATTTCATTCCCAGGGAGCTCTTCTGCCGGTTGTGGTGGCACACGCCGGTAGGATATTGCTGAAGAAACAGTGCTCACGCTACCCTGTGAGCAGCTTCGGGTTGCAGAGCTGGGAGAAGGGAGTGATGAAGGTGACCAGAGGGAGAGCGATCCGCCAGGCTTCTCTTCTTTTAGGCTCCAGTGGCTTCTCCTCTTGTTCTTCACTCAGCACCCCAAATCTGTTCTTCATCACTTGCAAAAGTCCCCACTATGTCCTATTGATCAAATCTCAACAATTTAGGTTATCTCTAAATACATCTTCAATTATATGTGACATCAAACCTCTTTCTCCCTTGCTTATTGCTAATCTTTGTCATAAACCCTTAATGTAAACTTCCTCCTCCCAATAGGTTTGGTTCACCCAAACCCTACACCTCTGAGTTTTATATCCTGCACACTAGACACAGTTTTCTCTGTCATTTGTGTATCAAAACCAAAGATCTCCTCTCCTCTACTGATATAGCTTCCATGACCCACAGAAAAAATATCTTCACTAACCACGTGTTTTTGCATATAAAACTTATAGAAGAATTTAGTAATTGCAACAGAAACCATATGAATTTTATGCCTAAAAGATTTATCATGTCTTTATACAAAAATTTTATCAGCTTCTTTTGGACCAGAATACTAGTTTTTTTCCTCTCTTGTAATTTTCTGTCACTGAAAGAATACATGGAATAATCTCTCTATAGACTCTATGCTAAAACAGTCACTCTTACCAATTCTTTAACATACTCAATTGGAGAACAGACTTCCTATAGGCTACTATTTTGCACTTGTTTCATAGGATTGTGTCACAAAACTGTTTTCAACTTGAAAAATATTAATTGCCAAAAAATTCTCTTTCCTTTTTTGTGGTGTTTACTTAAATTAGCATGTTTTGGGAGGTAGTGAGTATCCCGAATTGAAAAGATGAGATACGAATTTGGATAAAAAGTCCAACTTAATAAGACAGGCAGAGTGTACTTAGAGAAGCATGGTTTCCAAGGGCACACTGAGGGGGACATGGTGGCCTGCCTGCTGAAACCTGAGCCTCAAAGTCAGTGTTCCCTGGTTAGTAGCATTGCTAGGGTTCTTGTCTTCAGCACCCCACCCCATACCCAACACACACACCATGCACTACACCACACATGGGCCACATTGCTTTTGGAGCCCTTTCTAAACTGATTGAAACCAAAGCCAAATTCTGTTTCTGCCTTGTTCCTCTTGTCACACTTCTACAGGTGATCTGACTCCATAGAAACTGAGATTCCCATGAGCTCCCATTGCCACACCCCATTCCTCGGTTCCTGAAACCATTTGTCCACCAGGCCAGTATTCCCCACCTTAGTTGGAGGGTGACAACAGACATGTGCAATAGAAGAAAAACAGGCAAAAATATATGTTAGGATGTGGTGGGAAAAAAAATTCACCCTTCGTTGTAATTTATATTTACTTATTTAGACAATTTTGGAAGTTGACCTCCTGAAGTCTAAGTGATGCTTTGTAATTATATAACTCTAGACATGAACTGCTTATAATTTTAGGAAGAGGATTTGACTTTTGAAACACATTGTCTCTCCCAGACTCTTGAGTATGGTGTCCACTGAGCCAAGCCCCACACAGGTCAGGCATGAGCAAATCAGAGAGCTGGCTTCCTACATTTCAGCGGTGTTCCCTGGACACTCAGCGGAGTCTAATTCTTAGATCCACAGCATATCACAGGGTCTGACGTTCTTTCAACTACAAAAAAAAGTCTTATGTTTTCTTTCATTGCACAGAACTTTCCACTGTACAGTTTAAGTGTACAATTCCAACTGTACATCTTCTCATTGTACAAAACAAATATTCCAATTGTACAGTTTAGCAGTACAACTCCAACTATCACCAGAACGCTTCAACCATACATGAAGAAATGCAAGCTAAAGACGAAGAAATATTTAAGGATACAATTTCCTAGGAAAGGATGCTAGCTATTCCCAAGTGCATATTTTTTAAGTTATATCCTGTTTGAGGAATAACTCTAAGGACAATTCCTACTGAAGAGGACAAATTGGACCACAGTTTGGCCACTTATGATTCACGACTGAGTAGAAGCAAGAGGAAGAGTTCAT
This sequence comes from Zapus hudsonius, assembly GCA_004024765.1. NCBI lineage: Eukaryota > Metazoa > Chordata > Mammalia > Rodentia > Dipodidae > Zapus > Zapus hudsonius. The sequence goes on along the minus strand of PVHP010011202.1, from coordinate 23,498 downwards.
TTCCACTGCCAGGGATAGATACCAGGTCAATAACTGGTTATTTCTTTCTGTGCATTTGTGCCCAAAGAAGGGAATTTTTCTGTGACTATACAGTCTGCACCTGTCTGTCTTTGGGGGATAATACTGAGAAAATCATGGTTGCTTAATTATGAAAATACTTACATAAGAGCAAAATGCAAGGGCGGCAGCAGTGCTCCTGGTGAGAAATCTGGTTTCAATGAATCAAAACTAGTTACAATTTGGAAAAGACATTTAGAATGTCAACTGAAAAGAACTATGGGAAAATCCTGGCCAGTATAAATCTCGCCTGATATCCACTTTAAAAACAAAATATGAAAAATAAAAATATATTCCCAACTACTTATTCCCAGGTTGTTATATTTCTGCATTATCAAACCCAGGCTTTTACTTCTTAAAACAGAATTAAGGTTAATCTACTCAAAGTAAGAAAAACTAATCTATGAAATGAAGAAAGTGGGGAAAGAATGATGGTGATGAAAGGGTGTATTTTAGGTCAATGATATTACCAAAAAAGGATCTGAAAGAAATACTAACTGCCCTGTGTTTGGAAGAGCTGGAGATCCTTTGAGATCTATTGAGTTCAGAGTTTGAATGTGAACTTCCTCCTAAATGTTCTTTCTGGTTTGAGTTTTGATATTTTGTTTTTGTCACCATATTATCTCTTCTGTCCTGTCATTTAGAACTAAGTGACGTAATGCATTCTTTCTTAGTAAAGGGGAAAATGTGAATATCAATGGAGTAAATTGCTATGAGACTCTAATGCCCTGAGATTCGCTTTCCTAAGGGCCTCAACATTTGGAGCAAAAGAAAATCTTTCCTCACAATTAACAGACCTAGAATTAACCCACTGTTAAGGTTATGTTGCTATTAGTAATTTATATACCTTCCCTCTTACTTCAGTCTTAGTAAAAAAATAATAATGATTAGTTAAGACTGAGTAAAACAAAAAAATCTTCTCAATGAAAAAGGAACACACACATACACTACACACACACATATATACATATATATATATATATGAGACTGTGAGACAGCATGACTTATCTTAATCATTTGATTATTAAGAATCAATATAGCATATAAAATGTATCTTTGGAGAATTTAAAATCCTCATCCTCTTGATATGATCTAGATACTCCCCCGTGATTATCACAAATGTCTCCTACACTTCTTTTTCTACTAAACTCAGCCACATGTATCCATGTAACAATGCCAGCCACGTGATTCATGTTGACACGGGGTGAAAGACCAGCCACTAAATCTGAATCATATTACATACAACACACTTAGAAGTGTGCATGGACTCCCCGGCAGGCACAGTGTGATTCAGGAAATCTCCAGTATCCCTCAGTAACATTCTTCAGTTAGAAGAGTTTTAAAATGCTGAGCGGTGCTGAAGCCAGGAATTAGCTGCAGGAGAATTGAGCTCACTTTCCTTTGGTTTCTGTTGTGGAGAAGTAGCAATACCTTTCCTTCATGTTCCAATAAACCCATGACTGACATTTCTTTCACAAAAGACAGGTCAAGAAGATGAAAAGTAATACATTCATTCATCAAAGTTCTACATCAAACAGCATTTAGAAGTGAAGACTTCAAGATCTAGGTGTTGAGACCAGGCTCATTCCCTGATGTAAGTTACTCCATGATGTATAAAACAGTCCAAGAGAGTACATCTTATCAGCAGTCCATACATTTTGAGTGCAAATGAATGGGCCACATGACTCTGTACCTTGTTTTGAATGCAAATTACTCCAACTGTCTAGTAAGTATAATCTATAAAAATTAGACTGATAAATAACTTATTCCTGAAAATAAAGGAGGTACCACCCTGTAATTTTATCACAGTAAATTGAAACCATATGTACACATCATGCCAGGACAATCAAGCCAATAACTTACTTTGTACATCAGACTTAAATAAATAAATAAATAAATAAAAGATCTCTTACCCGGTGTTGCGGTCAGCTTTCTCCTTGCTGCACAGAAAGAACCCAAACAAAAGTGGCTTGTGGAGGAATGGGTTTATTTGGCTTAAGGACTCAAGGGGAGACTCCATCCTGGCAGGGAAAACGACGGCATGAGCAGAGGGGTGGACATCACCTCTGCCACAGCACTGGAAATAGCAGCAGGAAGGTGTGCCACACACTCTGGCAAGGGGAAGGTGGCTTATAACCCCATAAGCCTGCCCCCGACAACACAGCTCCATCGAGATTGTAAAATTCAAATTGCCATTGGCTGAGGATCCATTATCCAGAACACATTCTTTTGTTTGTGGGGGACCCTGGATCAAACCATGACACCTGGATCTCAACAAAGGAAGATAGCTACTCCTCCAGGTGTACGGTCCCCAAAACTGGTGTCACTTACTCAGATTGTCATCTGTCCCTCTGTCTACCCACCCATTTATCCATATGGACCCAGTTTTTCATGTTACCTTTCTGGTCTCCATTGTCTTGCACCCTGCCTAGGCAGTGAGAGTGGACCCTGAGGTTGATCTCAATTCTTGCCCTGTTCTTGTCTCTGTGATGACACCACCAGCCAAGCTCCAACAGAGAGTTCATTATCTAACTCCAGCAGACATCCTATTTGCATCTTTATGGGCTTTCTGCTTGTCTCCTGTTAGACCAATTTGAAATTACTTCAATTCTGCTTTGGCCCCTTTAAACTTCTGTAACTATTCAGTAACCTACTTAAATATGTACATATCCATATGCATATCCATATGCATATCCATATGCTTCCATATATACAAATCAATAATAGATAATTGGCAGGTTATTAGATGATAGATAAATTTACTGTATGATGTTTAATCTGTGATTTGAAATTCAGCATTTCTAATTAAGATAAGAATAACAATAATTTTAAAAAGTGTTTGCCTTGGCCAGCTATCAAGGGAAATTGAGATTTGCTTGGTAAATAACACCAATGAGAATGAAACAACTTGTGAATTTATTATTCTTCAGTATGTCTAAACATTGTGGAAAAACATACATGTCCATCTATGTTTTCTACCACCATGAAAAGCCACATTTAGTTGACAAGTTTTAATGTACATGGACCTTTACGTGTAAGTATGACCTGGGAAAGGGAGGTACAATGCAATGCTAAAGATGAAAGCTTGTCTCTTCAGATGCTTCTTAACTTCTTGGTGTAACATCACTGTCCTGTGAGTGTCTGGAAGGTCCCTTCTTACTGGACACTTATGATCTGCTTTCAGGTCAGGTCAATTAGAGATTTTTAAAAATATTTCTTAATTTGCAAAATGGAATTCTTACTGGACACTTATGATCTGCTTTCAGGTCAGGTCAATTAGAGATTTTTAAAAATATTTCTTAATTTGCAAAATGGAAGGAGAGGGAGAGAGAGACAGAGAGACAGAGAGACAGAGAGAGAGAGAGAGAGAACAGGAACTATGAAGGTAATCCAGATACATATACAACTTTGTGCATCTGGATTTATGTGAGTACTGGGGACTCAGTCCAAGCCATCAGACTTTGCAATGCAGTGTCTTTAACCACTGAGCCATCTATCCAACCCCAGAGATTTATTTTTATGACCACAATTCCTATAGCAATGCAGGAGTCTGACATTCCAGGTTTTGATTTTCTCTATTGTTGGCACCCCATATTTAGAGCATTATACTCTGAGCTCTGACTTTTCATTCTTATAACAACTAATTTTATATCATCATTGGATATGCACCCTTCAGTGGCAACAGTCACTCTCATGGATACATAATTACAGGTGTCTTTTCATGGCTTTACTCTTTGTTTCCCTCTTATTTCACTGCTCATAATTAATCTTCTCTCCTTTTCTGCCCATAATTTTGTTGACAATCTGAAACAATAGAAAAACATGAAGATCAAAAGTTTTTCTTATACCCACCTCAGGCAAAAGATAAGACCCTATTGCTTAAGATTCCACAGACTGATGTCACACAACACCAAGAGACCCTGCTGAATCTAGAAATGAAATAAGCTCCCAGAAGGGCAGCCTGGGTAATGCCAGAAGGTGTTACATGAGCTGCCAGGGGAACCAGACCAATGATATCCTGACAGAGCAGGAGGCATTTTCAAGTTACACCAACCGATGGCCTGAGAGTGCAGAACACACTGCTATATGGCACAGACAAGCAAGTCAAGAAGTGCCCATCTGTGCAACTGTGGCGCACAACCTAGGTGGGTAATCAACAGCTGGCTAATTGGCTTTGAGTTCTGCTCAAAGGCAGGAACCCCTAACTAGTAAGGGGACCCAAAGCAACCTTGAAGGGGGACCAAGAACCCCATCTAAGTGGGAAAGTCCTCACAAATAATAGGTTCTCAGAAAGGCTACATCCTCCAAACACTCACCAACCTAGCAATATTTGTCTCAACTGAACAATAATAATCTCACTCTCCGCTGGAGACACTGTTTGTATTTTTCAGAAAGCAATTTGAACCAGGGACAACAGAACTCCACCAAAGGGACATGACTTGACGGGGGAACAACCAAGCAGGAGAGCATTCACCTGAAACTCACCACTTAGAGCCCTAACACAACCTCTAAGGAAGTGAGATGATGAGCAAAAGAGCTACTCTCACAGCAAGGCAGATAACCTGGGGAAGGACAATGGAGAGAGGCACCAAGAGTGCCCAAAATTGTACGAAATACAAATCTACAGACTCTTAAAATCCTAATAACTAATAAAAATATAAACTCACCCACTATGACTCAGGAAAATTTACAGAAGAGGGGGCAGAAAGAATGTAAGAGTCATGGGGGGAGAATAACTAATGCATAAAAGGGAATGCCATCATGGTTTCAATGGCTTTATCTAAGAACCTATGATACTGATCATATTGTTGTGCTAATATATATCATTTTAATCCAATAAAAACGTAATAAAAATAATAGCATCTTCCTGTGACACCTACCACACACTGAGGATGTGGGAGGATAAATGAGGGATGATGTGTGGAAACTGACACCAAGGATACCCAACACAATCCAAGGCAGAAATCCAGAGACACTTAAGATCTCAACAATAAAGCAGACTTAAAACTCACCCACCATGACTCAGGGAACTGAGCAGAAGAGGGGGTGGAAAGATTGCAAGAGTCTTCTTGGGGAGAATATCCAGAGATATGCCCGCCTCAGCAACAATGCACAAAGGGGGAAAAACTGGCTACTTCTTGTGCAATTCATAACCCCCATGGACTGATCAAATATCACCGAGGTCACCGAGGAGGGTCTCCTGTGGATTGGGGACAGAAAGGAGGGTAATAGGTACCATCACAAGATTTGCCCATACAATGTAACTAATTATTGATAATAAAGATATTTTTTAAAAGGAGATAAAATAATAGGAAAGAAGAGAGGATAGAAGAATAGAATAGGAAAGAAGGTGGAGGAAGGGGGAGTGGAGAGAAAGGAAAGACATATACATTTTAATAAAGTTTTAATTTAAAATTAGAAGAATAAACTATCTCTCATTTCATGTGAGCTGAAAGCTCCATTTTTCTTTGGTGGTGCTGACCTCTTGCTGTTTCTTCTCTTGCTACCTCAAGTGAAGGCTTAGAAACCACAAACTTCTTTACACCAAGAAGAATCATAGCAACTAGATAAAACTTTATCCTAAAGCCAGTTATAAAACTCAAAAATAGGGTTTTTCTATTTATGGGAACCCCTCCTGCTTAGGAGCTCTAACTTCTTTCATTTTCTTAAGCTCTGTAATAAAATCTTTTGAAACTTCAAAACAAAAACCCAGACTTAGTAATATTACTCTCACCTTCCCCTGGCCTTTTGCATTAGGGATACCTATAAAGATATTCTTTGACATATCTTGGCTTAGTTTTGATAAAGTTATAAGACCTCCACTCCAGAAGGAGTCTTGCTCAACACCTAAAGAAATGAATGCCACACAGGGTCCCAGAACACATGTATAGTTAGGGCTTCCCAGGATTTACCATGCAGCCTGTTCGGATTACCTCTGCTCTAATGGTGTTTCCTCCTGCCTGTGCATTCTCTTCTGATGCCAAGAAAATAGTTTTCCTTCTCTCTTTGGTGTTTCCTTGCCTCAAGGTCCTGGGTCACATCAAATACTGATTAAATAAATATACTCTACTTTCTACCTGCATATAAAAAGAGGTTTCATTATGGAGTTTTTCAAACAATGTTCTTTGGTTTTCCTCACCTTCTTTCCCCTATCCCCTTCCCAGCCTGTGCCTTCTCCTCCCTCCCCATAGTCTCCTGGCTGCTTTCCTACACTTTTCTTTTGTTTATTGACTATCTTATAATCACCTCATATTTTCTCTCTCATGCTTTAACTCCTTTTCTGTTTCTCAATATTTTAATATGGGAATTGTTGAAGTTTTCAAGCTACTTAATATTTTCGTTAGCTTTTTAATGTTACATTTAATTTATTTGAATACTGTAACTCTATGGGTGGTATAGCAATTATTTTGGAGAGTTTTTTTTCTGCTCAACCAAGAGTCATTGAAATATTTAATATTGGAGCTGTAAGTAAGCAGCACTAAATGGAATTGGCCAACAGTTTTGCTGCATCCAATGTATAGTAATTTCTAAAATGAGAAAAAATTTCTCAGTTTCTTTATACATTCTTTAAATTTAATAATAGTTAATGTTTAAATAAGATAAAGTTTTTATTCAATTTTATTTTGACTAGACTGAAATCTTAAAGTTTATATTCTTTTACATAAAAAGAATTTCAAATTTTCCAATGCTTTCGAATTTAAGGAAATTGAAATAAAATTGTTTTCTTCCATGAATTTTACTGTATATTAAGTCTATATTGTTGCAACTTAATAAAGATTGTTATAATTAGAAATGATTTACACTAGTAGCTATTTGAATCAATAGAGGATGAAATATAAAAAAATATTAAAAATTACCTTTAACGGTATTTTAAAGGACTCAAAAGTTCTGAAAGTAAAAAAAAAAATTATCTCCAGTAACCTGGCTGCAAAGACAAAGTATTAATTATGAAAAGACCTTAAGCAAAACATCACTGTACACTGAGTTGTTTAATGAAGATTCATTGTTCTTAAATATTTTCTAGTATATTTCTTGTAAGTTGCTTTTATAATGTAAATTTCTTTTATATTCAGTAAAACTAGATTCTAGCATCACTGTTCTGAATGGGATTGAAACTACAATTTTTGGGAAGATAATTAAAGTCAGGAGACCAATGTATGTGCCATCATGGATCTTTGCTGAATTACTTCATTCCCTGTTTTCCAGGTCTTCTGCAACTGTCAAAACAAATTTAATATCAAAAGGTCAGCCATCAAACAGAAAGGACATAGCAGCAGAAGGCACAGTGAAGTGACCTGACATTGTGTTCAGTCCTCTCACTTTATCCCTGAGAATATCTGAAGCATTTTGACAATTGGTTCTATAATTGAATAGAAAGCTGTTGCTATCTAAAGTGACTACTGTCTACCAACTATTCTCACCTGGCTATAAGACTTTGTTCCTAACATTAATGGACAAATCATGTGTGATGTCTTTGTGACTGTGAGTGTGTGTTCAACAGAAACGACAAGGTAATCAACAATAACCCCATATATAGCTCCTGCCTCTGCTAATGTTCGTATATTAAAATACAGTGAATATGGGACATATTGTTAGGTTTTCCCAACATCCCTGGTATCCCCAGTTGATCAATATTCCAGACTGATACCAGGACATGTTGGGATCCTACCTGTCCCTTGCTCAGAACCTGTAATTTCTCCTTTAATTTTCTATTGTTTGGGATGCCTTTTCTGTCATCCTCCAAATGCAGGTTTCAACACTATACTGTAAAACAGTCTTGCATCATGACTGCTAAATTATTCATAATCTCATTCCATTTTATCTTCATTACTGTGGTTACACACTTCCTAACATCAACACAGGATGAACATCCATTGTATGAAATATCTGAGACCAGAATTGTTTGAGATTAGGGTTATTTTTATATGGTTGATCAAACACATATATATAACAAGATATCTAGGGAATAGGTCGGTCTCAGAAATCAACACAAAATGAATTTTGTTTCACATACATTCTCCATTATTTTGTTTCCCTTTACATTTATACACTGTCAACAAATATCACTGAACATTTTGTCATGTGTTGGATGACACAGACTGTTACAACTCAGAATATCCATACTCAAAAGATGGAGTCTTTGTAATATGAATGCTGGAAGTAGAAACAAATTTAAACCCATATATGAGGAGGAGCTTGTCTATGAGGATGAGAAACACGTGGGAATATTCCTGTTTGGAAGGGGTTGTTCTTCAGTGATTGTTGATGTAAATTCCTCTCACAATGGAGGCCTCGAGCAGAGCTCTGAAGAGAAAATGCATGGATGTCAATGGAAATCCTATGAAGGTATGTTAGAAGCATCATGCTTGCTCTGAATTGGGTATATTGTGTGTGAAGCCATAATTGGATGGAAGTAAGGAGACCAAAAGGTGAGATATACAATTTTATACCTAAGAGTTAACATTGCCTTTCAACTCAATACTATTAATCAATGTTAGGAAAGTGATAACAGAATAGATTTATTTTGAAATGACAACATATGGAATAAATACACAGACTAAATGCAGAATGGGGAGAGAAGAAAAGGTGGGGAATAAGGAGGAGGAGGAGGAGGAACTGAGGCCAACTCTTAGAATTTTAATATCAACCCTTTGCAAAATGCATTACCACTTGTAGTGATGAACACCCATAGGAGGATCAGCTTTGGGTGCATGGGGGATAATTGGGAATTTAGTTGGGGTATGCGGGATTTCAAATGCCTATAAAACATCCAGATAGAAATGTCAAATATGCATTTAGATATTGCAATTTGAATTTTATCCATCCATCTTAATAAATATTTACTGATTACAGTTATTGCTTCAGCAAGTGTGGCACATACTGTAAGTTTAAAAACACACAAACCTATCCTTTAGGAATTTCAATTTAAAGGGGAACAGAAAGAAGGATTTTTTAATAAGTTAATATGGGGAGCTAACAGTATATTTTCCTGTTCTCATACATTTCTAGGTATATGATTGAAACATCTAAAAAATAACTGTTAAGAATAAGGGTACTCCCTTGCTACAAGGACTAATACAGACAGCCCATGGAAGAGGATATCCAACTGATCAGGGAGGGGGAGGGGGGAATTGGGGAATTCGGGATAACAACGCATTGTTTTCCCACTAAATAATGTAACTCATTATGGACAATAAATATATATTTTAAAAAAAGAATAAGGGTACTGATTTTTCAATTTGATCATTCTTTCTTTCTTAATTTTTCATTTATGATTTCAATTTTTCATTCTTGGCCTTTTGAGACAAGGTCTATTGTTTTTCGCCAAGGCTATCTTGGAAATTATAGGAATTCTCTTGCTTCCATGTCCTAAATGCTAGGATTATAAGCAAGGGTAGCTTCTCTCCACTCTACACATTTTTTCGTGTTTTCCATAAGAGCCCTCATAAGCAACTGAGCACCTGAAGGAAGGCAAATCTGTATGTTGTGTGGCCAGCCATAATTGGTGGAAGATCTATGTATCATCATTTATTGGATAGGACAGAAAGATGGTTGATGGGTAAATAACTCTGTAATCCACACAGGAGGAAGAGCCAGGGCTTTCAACGTACACATATGACAGGCTGAGTTTTGAAACATGCAAAGGATAATTGTCTTGTCAACACAATAGAAATTCAAGACATTTCCACAAGTCCACAGAAGTTGTTCTTGCCCTTTCCAATCATCTACTATCCCTCCGGTTCTGGTAATTCAGGTGCCAGCCAGTGGCAAAATAGATTACACATCTGTGTGTGTCCCAATTTGTTTATCCCTCCATAATTCAAGAAATTACATTTTATTGTGACAGAATATGTAAAACATAAAAGCTACCTTTTAAAACTTATTAATTTACTTATTTTTAATAAGTAGAAACTTTGTATGTATAATTCATGTGTTGGGACCACCGTTTCCCTCCTCCCTGCCCCCATTCCACTGAAGGCCCTCCTTGGTAGGATTGCTGGAATGCCCCATGGAGTAGAGGGCTATAAATTGAGTGCAAGCAGTAGTCAGTTGTTGGGGGTAGGGGCAATGACACTAGATATTCCCCCACCATGGCTCTTATACTCTTCCCACCCCTCTACTGGAAAGTTCCCTGAGTCATGGTGTTTTAAGTTTTAAGTCAGCTGTAGTGTTGTATTGAGCACTTAGCAGCCTCTGGATTTCTGCTTTGGAACCTTTGACTATCCTTGGTGTCTGTCTCCATCACCCTGGCACAGGTTGTTGGGCTTGCTGTATACAACTCCATGGCATAGGCTGGAGAGATGGTTCATCAGTTAAGGCACTTGTCTGCAAATCCTAGCTACCCAAGTTCTATTTCCCAGAGCCCACATAACACCCGATGCAGAGCGGCACATGCCTCTGGAATTCATTTGCAGTGGCTTGAGACCCGGGTGTACCCATTCTCTCTCTATCTCTCTTTCTGTCTCTGCTTGCAAATAAATAAATATGTAATATATGACATTCACATGGTTATGTGATCATCAAAGCAATCTAATTTCATGATATTTTTAATACTTCCAAAAGAAGTCCCTGATAAAGTACACCAAGTTTTACTTCCATTTCAGCTAAATCCTGTTTGCTTTAAGGTGACTCTTCCTAAAGATATTTCCAGCAGACTTCCTTCCAGTAAGATTCTGGCTCAGAGATTGCCTTCTCACGTATGCAACTGCCAAAGAGTAAAAATGTAATGGCATGTAGACATCTTAATTAAAAATTATAATACTCATTGTGTTATAATTTGATTACATTGTAATTGTTTTTGCTTTTTCTACGTTTTTGACATTTTCATAAGCTTACACTCCTTATGCCCTTGAACCTCTTATTAACATCCTTCTTCTCCGTTAGCTCCGTCTTACTCTCACACCTTTTTAGCCCATTCGGTTGCTTGCATGGTCATGTTGGAAAGTCATTTACTATTGGATGGGCACCTGACCAATGGCTGCAAGCCCTAAGGTCCTGTTTCCCTCATCTCCTCCCAGCAAACATTAGCTGTGACTAGGTAGTCTGGGAGGTCTGGAGGTGCCTAATAATCATTTATATTTGTTCCCATAGACTAGTACTTCCTGAAGACTCAATCACAGAAGGTTCTTGCTGCAGTGGTCAATGGTGAATGCAGAGATGCATAGATAACAAAATTGCCCACAATAAGCTGCTGCTGAGAGTCCTCAGTAGGGTCCTTCCTGTTCATTGCAGGAGTAATTAGGACCTCTTAGTCTCTGGAGGGTCCTGGGCCTCAGGTTATTTATCCACCCTGTTGCTCTGATCTACTTAGTGACCCTCTTTTGCAATAATCTCTCAGCTTTGGAGGGTGTGTTAGAAGTTTGTTTTCAGTGTTGACTTCTTTGTAGTCTCTGTCTTTCTGTTATGATGTGTTTCATTTTGCCTCTATTTTTTTTTGTTTGTTTGCTTTTACCATTTTTTTCTGGAGGTAGTTGTTGGGCTAGCATTGGGAGCAATACTTACGTTGTCGCTGCTTCCTCTGAGGTTTCTTCTGGACACCAGTAAATTGTAGTAAAGGTGCCATTTCAGGTGATGAGCAGTTGGCTGTCTTTTCTACTTGAACTGATGAATCTTGGATCTTCCCAGGTTTCTCTGCCATCTTCTTTCTCCCCTGAAGTTCCTTGCATGGTTATGATCCAATATCTTGACCAGAAGTCATCTTCTATGCCAAGGTCTTTAAGAGATTATCCTAGACTGTTTAATAATAGTATAATTGCTGGAATTTATACAACTTGAATTAATTTTTAAACTACATGGATAAATTTTTTTAAGTGTGAGATGCAAATCTGTTGGGCATTAATTATTGGCTCTGCTACTGAGAGCAGGGAGAATAGAGGGTTAACGGTGTATGAGGAGGTGAAACCCCGGTGATCCGGCTTCCCAGCTCCACCCACCCTGACTCCCACCCCCATGGGCTGGCCACAGAAACCAGCATCCCCCATCTCAGCAGGACTGGCATTGAGCAAAACTTCCTTGTACCTATCCCCACGGACAGGACAGACCGTGGCTAGAATCACTATTTCCTGCCACTCAGGACCCCCAATGAGGTGTTCCCAGGTTGTCCCCACCCACCTGTCCCACCCACCTATCCCTGTGCAGGCTGCCAACTCCCCACCCACGTCAACCAATCACCTTGTCCCTTCCCATTTCCCATGCCCCACCCCCTTTTTCCCTAGATAGTGTAGGTCCCCCAATAGAATAAAGAACCACTTGGATATACGCATCTGCTCGCCTTCCCCCCAGCTCTGTGGGCCCCAGCCCTGAGAATGGAGGCAAGAACCACACAAATCTAAATTAGTTTATTTAATTGCTAAGGAACTATTCAAGCAAAATGTACTAAAAAGTTTATTTTCTTCTCCAGGCTGGAACTGTATTGAAGATATGGTTTATTTAGAAGGAATTGGGTTATTGTAATGGTGTGTCATTCTATCCATAGATATTGTGACTTCATTTCACTATACATTTTTCTGATACATTCCAACTATGATCTATAGCTTCTACAAGTTGCTCATAAGTTATCTTTTTAAAAAGATCCATGTTCAAAGTTTGTAGTTCTATAGAATATTAATCTATATTTTACATTTTCCAATTATAACTATTTTACAGAAATGCAGTTTACTGAACATTTTAATTTATATCTAGCAGTGTGCTAAATTATCCTCATATTTTCACAGAAATGTCCGCAGGAAGATATGTGACATGTGACCCTTTGAAAGAAAAGTTCAAAAGCCTTTGAAGAACAAATATAAGAAAACAAACTTGAAGATCTGTAAGCCTTCCAGCCTAGGCCTTTCCAATGATAGAAAATATTACAATAAAAATCCTCTTGAGTAGACTTTTACAAATCCAGCTCCTTTGTCTTTCACGGGAACATATCTATTGCTAAAAAGTTGTGTTCTGCCAAGTTCAGATACCAGGTCCATTCTTATTGGAAAGAAGCTTTTGGGTTTAAGATAGATAGAAAAGTAACAACTCACACCTTAACCCTCACCTTCATCCTGACTTCAAAAGAAACATCTTCCTTTGATTCTCTTCCTGAGGTTCTTGTGGATGGGACATGAAACATTTTATTTGTAGATCACTTTTCATAGTGTAGCGGGGTGAGCTGGGGATTCAAATTTAGATAATGCCCAGCAAAAATTCCAATTCACGCCAAAATTTAAGAAGTACCCGAATTTTTGTCTACAAAGTTAAAGAATTAAAATTATAGACAAACCAGATATTAAGGTATAGTGGGAGATTTTATTTAAGGGATCATGGGGAGTTACAGAGTTCTCCAGCCACCAGTGTGGGAAGAATATGTGGGAGAAGTTTCAACAGAATTTATGCTGTTCAGCTAAACAAGCAGGAAGGGGGACGATCATGAGAAGGAAAGATTCAGGTGGAAGAGAAATCCAGCCCCTCATCACAGGCTGTGGTGTGGGCCTGGGGAGATCTTACCGGTCCCTAGAGAGTCAGAGGTCCTTCTTCTAGGCCATGTGGGTGAGGAAGAGATAGAATTATCTGTTCAGTGAGTTTCCTGCCTCAGTTGTGCAGGGAGACGGATGGTTGGTTCATACCTGACTAAACAGTTTTAGTGCCTAGGTTTGAGCCCTAGCTAGACACCTACCACACAAGGGGAGAGGATCTATGGAGCTTTCCTGAAACTGTCACAATAGCACTGAAAACTTTTCAGTAAAATAGTGCTTTCCCAGTTCTCAATGTAGATAGGCAAGTTATTTATCCAAAGGGCAATCTTATCAAGCCTGGGCTGCTTACCACTTTGTGTGCAGAGTTGTATTGGTTGAATATAAAATCAGGGGGAAGAGTCATGGCTTGTGTCATTAGATGAGCAGAAGCACCTGCAGAGTTCTGTGACGTGACCACTTGGCTATTCTGGCTGGCAGCTCCTGCCAGACCCTGCAGCAGCTTTCATTAAAAAAAAAAATCAGCTCTTTGGGCTGCAAAATACTAAAGACAAACTATTCTAGAGGTTACACCTGTCAGTCAGGGCTCAAGTGTGTAAGGTGCTTTAATATGAGTATGTGTGGAAAAATATTCTTGTGTGTGGGTGTAAATTTTGGAGGCCTTAGGTCAATGTTGAGTGGTTGCCTCATTCGTTCTCCAGCTTACTTTTGGAGACAGGATATCTTACTAAACTTAACTGATTTGACAGCTAGAAAGTTCAGGGTATTCTTTTCAGCACAGAAGTTATGGGCACATGCTACCCCACCACTGATCTGAATTCAGGGCTTCATAACCAGGAAGCATTGTATCAACTAAGCCACATCCTTAAGCTTGGTAAAGTTTCTTTCTTTTTGTTTTTAATTTTGTTTTGTTTTATTTAGTTTTTTTGCTTTGTTTTTAATATAACCAGACAAATATCACTAATTACAAAATGCAAAAGCACTTCTTTTAGAAATCATTTTTCAACCAGAGCCCTCTCCTCTGGTCAGATGTAGCTTTTTAATTTTATGTAAGCACTTCATTGACCCCATGATTGCTTTCTTTTAATATCTCTATTATAAATAAGTATATACATTTTATGAGCAAATCTTATGAAGGTGTCCCTGTTTCCCTCCTTTCTGTCCCCTACCCACTAAGATACTTCTTTGGTGCACATACTGGATCTGTCCATATGATATGGGGTTATGAACTGCACCAGAGGTAGCCAGATTTTCTTTCTCTCTTTTTTTTTCTTCCCCCTTGTATATTGTTGCTGAGAGGGGGGCAATGTCTCTGGATAGTATCCCCCAACATGGCTCTTACATTCTTTCCACCACCTCTTCCTCTCAGTTCCCTGAGTCATGGTGGGTGAGTTTTAAGTCTGCGTTGTTGTTGAGATCTTAAGTATCTCTGGACCTTTGTCCTGGGTTGTGTTGGGTATTGTTGGTATCTGTCTCCATTGACCTTTCATGAGTTATCAGACTTGCTGTGGTGATTGGTCTCCTGTTTGTATTGTTACTTTCTCATAGGCTTCATTTGGGTCTTGCATGAAGGCCAGGTTTGATTGGTCTCCTGCCAGGATGTCAGCCATCATCCAATGTGCTGGTGGAATTGAGTTGCCCCTGGCTCTCTCAATGTCTTCTGAAAAATACAAACAGAATCTCCATTGGAGAGTGAGATCAATATAGGTTAAATGAGACAACATTGCTATTTTGGCTAGCTCCTAATGGGTATAGCTTCTCTATAGCTCTCTGGTAATGTGAATTTCCGCTAGGAGCCCAAGTTCTTGTTCCCCCTAGGACTATGCTGTGGATCCCAGGGCCAGTTAAGGGTTCAGGGAACTGTGCCTTGGCTCCCCACCAGCCCCTGTGCCACAGGATGTGCCCACTGACCCTGGGTCCTAGGCCAGAAGAACCGAGCATGTGTTAAAACCCCATGATGTTTCTTCCAGGTAAAGTAACTAGCATTCTTCCTTCATGAATCCAAGATCGTATTACAATGGCTCAGTGCCTCTCTTTCTCAGTTAAATAATACAGTCTCCACTATTTGCATACATGTTTCTCTGCTGTCTAAAACATACATGCCTGTGTATAACAGCTCTTTTCCCTGAGTTGAGTGATTATAAATGTAAATTTCTGCTTCTCTCCAATAGACCATCCATGTTTTCCTGATTTCATGTATATAACACATACATATTAAAATTTGTGGTGTTATTTACATGTTGCTGTGGACATGTTCCTCACTGATATTTCTGTTTCTGTGTACTATTAAGGAATTGATAGAAGACAGAATTTGGCTGGCAGTCAGGGTAACAGAACCCCAAAGTGATTTTTATTTCCTTTACTAAAAGCAGGTAATGGTAATGTCACTAAGCTTTCAGAAACTGATATTACATCTTCCAGAAAAGATTTCTGGATAATAAGCTTTCACCCTTCCTAAGGTGATTGGTAGGATCTAATCCTTACCTAAAATTACTGTAAAATCTGGTCTTTGTCCAAAGTAACCTACAGATTGTGTCTTCCTTCCTCGTGTGACCACTCCCTTTAAAAAACCAGATCTGAGTCTCCAGGTGGGCTTCTCAAACCTTATCTTGCCTCTCTGGGCAAAAGCTCTGTCTCCTTCTCTCATGAGGCTTCTCAATCCCCTCTTGTTTCCCTGAACAAGAACCCCACCATTCTTTTATTCTCTGGTAGGGACTGGATTCCTTTAGGATATTGATGGGGGTTTCCAGCATCTGTTTGCTCAGATTTTGCATCTGCACATCTGATTGTTCTCTGCTCCAGGGCTTAGCAAAATGTAGCTTAAAGGTCTTTACTATGACTATAAATATAGAAGGGGAGAGAGTCTAAGCCTGTGAAAAATTGATCAGTCTGGCAACTTCTGGTCCCAGTCACAGGCTCCTTTCCTCACTGAGCTATTGACCAAAGTGATCCATGAGGTCCCAAAAACAAGACAGGATCCTGTCAAAGCTCTTGAATGCTCACCCCAAGCCTGAGGTAAAATCCTGTTGCTGAAGAGACCATAGAAAGCCATCTATCAGTATTGAGAGACCCTGTGAGGTCCAGAATGGTAACCAGCCCCCAGATGGTAGTTAGTGCAGTGCTGAAAGGCACTGCATAAGCTGCCAGGGTAAGCTGGTCAATGACAGCTGGAGTAAACAGAGACCACTGATACAAAACACAGTCTGCTGCCATGAGTAGGCTGAATGCACTTCCTACTTGGAGAGATCAGCAAACCAAGAAACAATGGCAATGGAGGTGCCAAAGCCTAGGGGAAGTAATCAACAGCTTTTAATTTGGCCAAGTAATCTGCTGAGTGATAGGGAGTCCTTAACTGGAACTGGGAACCCTGGGTGAAATGCACTGGGAGCCAAACTCTTGAGACCCCCAAAGAGAACTGCACTATACGAGTGATTTACAAGGAGGCTACTAACAATAGAATCTAGCTAATCCAGAAATATGTACCTAAATTAACCTATACTGATCTCACTCTCCGATGGAGATTCTGTTTGTACTTTTCAGAATGCAGTGAGAAAGCTATGGATCCTCCAACCCTAAAAACGAACTGCAGGCTGACACCCGGGCAAGAGATGAGCCACCCCAGACCTACCATGGAGGATCCATAAGGAACCCTGCAGAGAGTGGTAGGATAAGCAAGAGACCCATAATCACAGCCAATCAGTCTACACAGGATAAGCCAGACAGACAGACACCAATGATCTCAACACAACCTAAAGCAGAAGTACAGAGACCTCTAAGACCTCATCAATAAAGCAGCCTTAATACTCACCCACCATGACTTAAGGAATTGAGTGGAAGAGGGGGCAGAAAGATTGTAAGAGCCATGGTGGGGGAGAATATCCAGAGACATGGCCCCCCTCAGTAACAACATACAAAGGGGGGTGGAACTGGGGTGACTCATAGGCTGTCCTAACCCCTTATCCCATGGACTGGTCCAGACTGCCCATGGAGGAGGATATCCAGCTGATTGGGAGCAGGGAGGAGGGAAATTGGGGAAATGGGGACACCTACTAATTATTTGCTCATTCAACGTATCTAATTATGGACAATAAAATAAATAAATAATTTTTTAAAATATTCTAATGTCCCATATTCTTCTTTCAAATCTTTAAGGTATAATGAAATCTTTCTGAACCTTATTCTCTAAATTTTATCCTCTGAATTTATAGGACAAGGATCTGGGCACACCCAAATTTATTGGTGCATTAACATACAAGGAACCCAACATTTCTGCATCACAGTCACTAGGGCTGTCAAGATGGCCCAGTGATTAGAGTTGTTTGCTTGTTAGGAGCAAGGTATACACATATTTTCTGATAACATCATCCATAAACACTTTGAATAACTGCAAACAAACTCTACTACACCTAACACTTCAGTGATTCTAAAACTAAGAATTATAATGGTTTTGTCTATAAGTATTAGAAAAATATGGCATTGTGATGTTTGCATATGCTTAAATATGTATTTTAGCTGTTAGTCAAATGATTTAAAATATTAATTACATATGTGCAAATTAATACATGTAAAAATTATATTTTAAAATAATCAAATTAGATACTTTTACTCTAAAAATTTTTTGTATATTACATATGGAAATTTGGCTTTACAATAATATAAATTGTAAGATAAAGAAATGATTCTGTCTAAGGGTGTTCAGTTCATTTCCTCTGCCAGGTAAAGAATGTAAAGGCAAAAAAAAAAAAGTGGTTTAAAAGAATAAAGTTTATTTCCAAGTAAGAGATAAAAGAAACAGTGAGGAGGGATTTCAGAACTGGAATATCCACCAGCCACAGCAGGATCTGGGATTTTAGCAAATGAGAGAAGCCCACTCCATCAGATCCATGATTGGTTTATTTTAAATGAAGGTGAAGGCTCTGGTGGGTCCCTGATATACCCAGTACTGCAGAGATCCCAGAAAGCTCACCAAGCTAGCCCGATGGTAGCAGAATAAAATTCACTTAGGCTAGGAAGAAGGAGAAATGGATGTCACCCTCTTGGATATCTTGGCTGAGAGTATAAACACCTATCAAGGGGTCTTTCCCCTATATGTCTGCTTAGCCAAGGAAATTGCTTATCTCCTATAGTGTTTCAGCAGGTACTCCTATAGCTATTTAAAAAATACAGGAATAATTTCTAGTTGACTTCAGTGAGGATTTAGTTTACACTTTGGGAAAACAAAATCTAATGGTTTTTCACTAGAGAAACAATTTATGGCCTGGAAAACAGAGATATATTGTATCTAACTTGTGTAAATATCTCCCTCCCAACAAATTCCTCTATTAACACGTACATTTATAGTCATAAAGCAACCTTTAAGCTACATTTTGCTAAGCCCTACAGCAGAGAAAAATCAAATGCAGATGTGAAATGGGAGCCAAACAGATGCTGAAAACCCCTGTCAATATCCTAAAGGAATCCATTCCCTATCAGAAAGAAACTTAATTTCCACTATAAAGAATTTGATTACGTATTGTTATACAAAATGTGATTAATGTTTTGTGGTGATTAATCAACAGCAAAATATATAATTGCGCCATCTGTATTTTTCTAGCTTCTTGTCACTTACAAATTCTGCAGGGGAGCTGGGAGGTGTTGAGAACTTGTGGAATTTGGAGAGTTTTAAAACCATAGGGGACTAATCTGGGAAGCTGAGCAATTTAAAGACCTGGCACTCATTCTATTTGAAAAGTACTGAAGACCCAGAAACAAAGAGGTGCCATAATTCAAGGCTCCCAGCATAATGCCAGGCTGTTAAACTAATCCCCCCCACCTCTTCCCCAGCCTCTCAGACATGCCAGAAATTAACCCCTTGTCACCCAAGACCAGGTTACAAACTTGCTCTTGGCTAGTGGAAATAGCACCTCAATACCATGCAAAGTTTATCATTTCTTTCAGAATACTGATACAGTGAAGACTGCCCCATTTGTATTCTACCTCAATCCAAGATGTAAATCCATGATTAAGGTTTATGCCATAGCTCATACGTCGTTCTAAAACGTGAAAACTGTTGAGTTGTATTTACACATGGGTCCCAGCTGGTAAAGTTTCAATATAGTTGAGAGTTGCTTATTAAGTTGAATTCCACAGAGTACCTAGGGTTTTAATACATGATTCTGACCTAGATAATGCTATATAATGTGTTTCATTGATTTTTTTTTTTCATTGTACCATTGCTTGGGGGGGGGATAGGTGTTATGTAGAATCAGCTTAAAATAAGTTCTGCTTTAAATTCCTGATTGACTTTAATAAGAATAGCATTTTACCTGTGTGCTAAAGGGTTGGTCTGGGAGTTGGAGAAGTTGGAATGATTTTCTTAAAGCCCACCCTGGACACACATTAGCTACATATGGAATCTTTTTCTTTTACTTTTTTTTTCCTTTCTTCCTTTCTTTCTTTCTTTCTTTCTTTCTTTCTTTCTTTCTTTCTTTCTTTCTTTCTTTCTTTCTTTCTTTCTTTCTTTCTTTCTTTCTTTCTTTTTTTTTTTTAATTCAACACCTGAGTCACACTCAGGTCATTTTCAACTGTTCTGAGATCGCTTCCAAACATTGCAGTTTAGAAGCTTCCAGATAATTTTTTTCACATGATGTTCATGTAGGATGAATGTCAAATAGCATAGGTTCCTCAAATATGGCTTGTATATCTCTAGGAGGTACGTGTCTGGGGATTTTTTTCCTGAATGTGTATTGTCACACTCTGCATTACTCCCCATTGGTATGAAGCTTGGGGATAGTGGTGTGTGATGCAATAAGGTGGATGTGGGAGTTTAGGAGAGAGACTCCACACAGTGTTGTCAAGCTCCTCCTTAACCCCTCCCCAGTCAGAGCTTTGCCCTGCCTCCTGCAGGATGAAAATGGGTATTCTAGTTTATTATTTTTTTTCTTAGAACATATATGGATTTTTTTGGGAGATTTTTTTTTATTCTGCCCCCCGCCAAAACCCTAACAGCAGTTAGGGTTATTTCTTCAGAAGGGAGATTGTGACAGTTAACTCCTTCAGGCAAGTTCCATAGATCCCAAACCTGACCCTCTTCCCTTGAGTGAGAGGTGTCTCTAGCTAGAACTCAAACCTAGATGCTGAAACTGATTGGTCAAGTATGGACCAACCAGCTGTCTCTCTGACTTACCTGACTGAGATAGCAAAAGTCACTGAAACAAGGTCCAGCCATCTCTTCTCTTCTCTCACACACATGGCCTAGAAGAAGGACCTCTGACTCTCCAGGGACCTGGTAAGGTCTCCCCAGCTCCCAACCACAGCCATTAGGCTGTGGTGAGGAGCTATATTTCTTTCCCACATGAACCTTTCCTTCTCATGGTCTTTCCTTCTTCTGCTTGTTTAGCTGAACAGCATAGGTTTTGTTAAAACCTCTCCCAAGTGTTCTCCCCACACTGGTGGCTGGAGATCTCTGTAACTTCCCATTTTCTTTTAAATAGAGCCTCCCACTATACTTTATCCTCTGGTGATCTATAATTTTAATTCTTTTTTTTTTTTTTCGAGGTAGGGTCTCACTCTAGCCCAGGCTAACCTGGAATTCACTGGAGTCTCAGGGTGGCCTTGAACTCAGGGCTATCCTCCTACCTCTGCCTCCCAAGTGCTGGGATTAAAGGAGCACGCCACCACGCCCGGTTTTAATTCTTTAATTTTATAGACAATAATCTGGGTACTCTTTAAATTCTGAGGTACACTGGAATTAGCTGGGTACTCCTTAAATTCTAATCCCCAGCTCAGCTTTTATAGTGGAGATACCAACATACTTATGATTTGACAAACTTCTGACTGATCAGAGTCACTCATGATATCTTTGGAATCCTGAAAATGTAAGCCCCTGAAACTCCTTCCAAATTCACATATGATGGTAAGACTACTGCAGAGCTAAAGTTTTGAGGTTGTGTAGGGGTAATGGGGACCAAGAAAGTAAAAGCAAGGAATACCCTTGAGCCTGAAGGGAGACACTTCCTTGAGTCTGTAAGGTAGACATCTGCTTTTTTCTTTTAGCCAGTTTTTCTCCCAAGAAGTCCTGGCAGCTTCAACCTTGCTGAGAGGCCAGAAATGCAGAAGATTTGGACTGTCTATATCTTTTCCTCCCTAATGGAGTAGCCCTTTACCTAGAAGTGATAATCACCCTCTTCTAAGAAGGATAATTCCCTTCCCTGGACACCTGGACACCTGGCATGGAGAAGGGGTTGATGGGTTCAGCTCCCATCCAGTAAATTCTCCATACAAGCCCCCAGTTGGGGTCTCAGGTGGCCTTTCTCATTTCCAGTAACCCACTTCTGCCTCCCAGGAGGAGCTCTGTGTGCTTCCTTTCTCTTAAACTCTATTAAAAAATCTTTGTAAACCTCATGCTCTGTGGTCTGTGAATTTAATTCATAAAAATCCTAAGAAGCTGGGAAATCCTAAGAAGCTCAGTGGCAGTTTTGCTTGCCTGTGAACATCTTGCTACCTTACTCCTGAGTTTATAGCTCAACAAAGAGCTAAGATGAGCTCTGTCACTCTCAAAGACATCCCCAAATCCACATACTGGTATTTGTTGTTGAATATAAATTGCCCCCACTCATCCATGAGTTTGAATACTTGGTCCTCAGCTGGTGGAACTGTTTGGGAAAGTTAAGGAACATTTAGGATGTCCAGCTATCTAAAGAAAGGATCAATGGGGTTAGGACTTGAGGTTCAGTTGCCTGGTCTTTCTCCCTGTTCACATTCTACTTCTTACTGACAATGAAAGGGAGAATTAGTCAGATAGTGTGATTAATAGTTAGCCAACTAGGGGAGGTCCCAAAGAGAATTCAGCCTCTAACCAAGTCAGTTTTACCCATCTGGGACCACACCCTCTGCTGGTCTGCTGGCCTTTTTTTGTGCCGACCTGCTGAGTCCAAACCAATCATCTCTCTCTCAGGCCCTCCTGATCCTTGAAATAAAGCAGATCAAAATAAGCTCTAAAAGGGGTTATCAGTTACGAAAGGCCTCCTTCTTGGTCATTTCATCTCTACCTGAACTTACTGGTCCCTCTACCAGTAAGACTCCTACTCTAGCCATTTCAGCAGGCTGCTGAAATTAGGAGAGGAAATTGATTGAATGATTTTCATTTCATTTCACTCTTAGTGTTGTTTAGCTTTCCTTTCAAGACCTGGTCTGATGCTAATCTCCCTAGAAAGTCTCCTTCCCATTTTTCCTGCACATCCATGCTCAGAGTTCTGCACGGGCTCTCATGTCCTGCTTCCACATAGGTGTCCATCCCCATTTCAGTCCCTTTTGTGGGTTTATAAACTCCTCGAAATAAATGTAATGATATATAACCTATTCTTATCAGGCGGTTTCCTTTTTTTCATTAAAATAGATGAGAGTCAAAAAGTTGGTGTTCTTAAGCTTTTCCTGACTCCAAAACCCTGTATACTGACAAGCTCTGCTTAAAACTTGTGGACATGCCTCTCTCAACAAGAAATTTCCTCTTGAAATTTTAAGCTGAAAATAAACCCCTTTCTTCCTTGTGTTCGCTCTGGTCAGGTGTTTGCTCATGGAAACAAGAAAGTACAGTGTACCTGTAAACACAGTGCGAGGCCAACAGCACAATTTGTTTGTGGATGTTTAAGTCTGTAATAGTATACCACCTCATTCTCATAATCTATCATTCTGTAAACACAGCTCTTGTGACAAGTTTGGTTATAAAACTTACCTATTCATGTTGGACAATCTCTGCTCTCCTTTTAAAACAAAAGCCTTGGATGAGCCAGAGCTCATCTCTTGTTCCTTATTGAAAGAACTCAGAGTTTAGTCTAGCTAATGTCTCAATCAAAATCTGAAAAATGGGAGAGTAAGTGAAAGTGTTATTATAATTGAATTCACTAGGAAAGGAAGCTAGCAAAAAATTGTATTATCCTTTTATTCTTTGTTTTATTTCCTTGACAGGTGTTGCAGTCAGCTTTCTAGTTGCTGCACAGAACGAACCAAAGCAAAAGC
>PVHP010011201.1:13594-45828 GCA_004024765.1 Zapus hudsonius | reverse complement strand
CTGATCTCTTGTTCTGTCATGGTCTTCTGTCTCATTTCATAGTATAATGAAGGATTTTTTAAAAAGATGAAATCATGACATGTAAATGTAAGTGATTTTATTAACAAATAAGGGAACTAACCAGTAAGATGTTACAACTTGTTCAAGGAAAAATTCAAAAATGTTCTTCTCTCCCTCACATCCCTTCTCTCCATTAAGTGAATTTCAAATGGCTGCATCTATGGTTTATAGGAGAATTTGTTGTCTGTCCTAGACAGGACTCATTTGCCTGTCTATGGACAAGAATCATTTGAACTTAAAGATAAACCAAATTAGTTATGTACAGCTTAACAGAGTTGTAAAATACTTCATGATATGAAGCATGTAAACTCTGTAGAATCAGATATTTTAGAAGTTATTTTACACAAGGTCTGGTATTCCATTGAAGCTACTTGGTAACCTTTTTATTATTTTTTTTTAAATGTATTTATTTCCAAGTAGAGAGAGAGAGGAAGAGAGAGAGAGAGAGAGAAAGAGAACACAAGCGCCAGGGCCTCCAGTGGCTGCAAACTCCAAACACATATGCCACTTGTACATATGGCCTTATGTGGGTACTGGCGAATCAAATCCAGATTGTTAGGCCTTGCAGTCAAGCACCTTAACCACTGAGCCATCTCTTCAGCCCAGTAACCTTTAAAAAGAAAGAAAAAATATTTGAGAGAGAGAGAGAGAGAGAGAAAGAGAGAGAATAAATGGGCATGCCAGGGCCTCCTATCTCTGCAAATGAACTGCAAATGCACTTGTCACTTTGTGCATCTGTTTATATGTGGGTACTGGGGAAATGAAACTGGGCTGGCAGGCATTGCCAGTAAGTGCCTTTAACCACTGAGCCATCTCTCCAGGCCTTGGTTACCTTGATCCATTCCAAATTGCTCAATTTATCCTGATATGGAAACTACTCAGAAAGGGGACATGCCTGGCTGTTGGTCTGGATTTTTTACTCAAACTATACCTCTTAGGACCTCCTGTTGCTGTCTGTCTCTGCCTCCCTTTCCTCTCCCCCTCCAGCCTGAAAAATTCTCCTACATAGTTTGGTTGCTGGACAAGCATCCTTTATGGCCTTGGGCTCCCCACCCTGGATTTCCCTGTTGCTTTTCATATTTATCCCTGGTTACCTTTCTTCATAAAAGTCGATCAGACCAGATTAGTACAAATGAAGTGATTTTTTTATGTAGCTGTTTATAATAAATGTCTTAATACTTAACATATAGAGCACCAAGACCTGCCAAATGTAGAATTTACCTAGATGGTTCAGCAAAATCCCCAACATCCTGACATAAAGCTGTGGTTCAAGTTTGCAGGTTGTACACTATACAGTTGGTTCGCGTGAGGGTGAGGTGGGCAGAGCACCAGCTTCTGTGCTTTGCTGCCTGGCACCGAGCAGTATCCGCTGCGAGAAAAGGTTGCCCTTTGCCAATTCATCAGCCCAGAGGGGATGTGTTTTTGTTTGCTTGTTTCTTTTCGAGATAGGTTCTCACTGTGTAGCCAAGGCTGGCTTCCAACTCTCTGTCCTCCTGCCTCTGACTCCTGAGTATTGGGGCGGTAAGCATGTGTCGCCATGCCAGCTTCACAATGTTTCTAATTGGCACAGAGGTGCTCTGTCTGTTTGTCTCTGCTTGTCTCTGTATCTCTTTTTTTCAGCAGTGTTGAGGATTGACACCAGGTCTTGGTGCATGTCGGGAAAGTACTAAAACCAACAGTGTATGTCTTTCTTTTTTCTCTTTCAGCAGCTTATGTCTAGATTGTTTAATTGAAAAACTTAGTTTGTAGGCACAACTGAGACATGATGCTGTGATAGGAAAGCAAGCTCTCAGCTAAGCACAACATAAGCTTTAGATATCTTCCAGATACCTATTTAAAACACATCTATTTTGAATTAATAAGTATGTGTAGCACCATCCAGCGTTTTCTTCAGTGAATGCAGATGGTAGTGTATTCTATTCCAAATGACTGACTGAATGCATGTAGGCAAACAGATAATTTGCTCACTCATTTCAACAAGAGCTACCATTTGCTAAAATTAAAAATTTCTTCTGAAAACCCAAGTTGTGGGGCAGAGTGTAGAGTGCACACTGGTAGAGTACTTGGCTGTCGTGCACAGGGCCTATGGTTCAATCCTCACTATCTTTTCAAAAAATCTCTTTAATTTATCACAACGTTGTTGAACGATCCATGATGCGTGGTGGGTAGTAGAGGTGGGTATAGACAGCCTGACAGAATTCCCCACCCCCATGTGTGCATGAGTGGTTCCTTCCTCACTTCTTTTTTGCTATGTTGCCCACCTGGCCTCAAACTCATGGGCTCAGCCTTCCAAGAAGCCAGGACTGGAGGTGCACACCACTGCACCTATTCCTTGTCGAGGGACCGGCTGCTTTGGGGATGCCCAGTGTTGGTCGGCTCCAGTTGCTGGGCACTGAGTTGTTGGCTTCAGGCTGCCCGCCTTGAGAGAACCCTAGAAGGCTTTTTGTGTGGTCTTACTGAGCAGGATCAGCACTTCTCTTTGGCTGCCTGGTCAAGGATGGTAGCATGTGGCACCTAAACCCCAAAGGCTCAGGCCTGTCTTCAGTAAACCAGATAGCAGGTGATCTGACTGTATCTGAAAGAGGTCTCGGCTCCGCCCACCTCCACCTGCTGTAGCCTGAGGACAACCAGTTGCTTCATCCTCTGCTAACCTGGCCAGTGTATGGAGGGCATTGTCCATCTGTCTAGCCTTGTGGAGGCTCCTGCACACAGACTGCCTTGGTCTGAGAACTTGGAAGTGAGGACTGCTGGGTGGTACAGGGCCTCCAACCCACTATGGAGGGTAACATATGGCACAGGTTGTCTTACGTAGCTGAGAGCTGGCCAACATAGGCGTGAAAGAAACCCATGAGAGAGTCTGTCAAGGAGTGAGGGAAGCTGAGGACCTGGTGTAGGAGAGAACTGTGCTGTAAAGTGAGCAGAGTGGATGGAAGGGAGGAGTGTGTAAGAAACCTTGTTGCTTGTCTGTTTGCAGAGGGAACAGTCTTGCTTTAAGGAATGCTGTATTAGGAGTCCTAGAACAACACATTACACTGTGAGGTAATGTTAAGAACGTGCAGTGTTCTCAGGTGCGGCCTGTTTTACAGCACCACAACTCAGACAACTCTGAGGGCTAGAGGAATCAAAAAAAAATGCTTAAGCAGAATTTCAAACATTCCATTTTTCTGAACTACACCTATAATCTATTCTAATAGATGACACGTTTAAAATATTCATCCTGTGCTTCCTGTCTGCCTGCCTGGATGCTAACCTGTCCTTGCTGTTTAAGTCCTAAATGGGACTTTCTATGTGGTTCTTTGTTTGGGTCGGTCATATTAGAGGTGCCCCACTCTACTGTGCTTGGCCCCTCAGGGTCCTGAGCATGACATCCTGTGTACGGAGCAGCCTGGAGTCATTTCCTTTGGGATGAGAGGGCAATGGAATAAATGACGGAAGGGTGAGTTCAGATCTTCTCTGAGAAGCCACTCTCTTCCCGTCATCACTAGCCTCTCTTCAGCTTCCTTCATTTTTATTTATTTGTTTTTGTTTTGTTTTTCGAGGTAGGGTCTCGCTCAAGCACAGGTTGACCTGGAATTCATTGTGTAGTCTCAGGCTGGCCTCGAATTCACATCAATCCTCCTACCTCTGCCTCACAAGTGCTGGGATTAAAGACTTGCACCACCACATTTGTGTCTTTAAAATCAGGCTTTTACAGAAAAATGAGAAAGTAAAAATTACCAGTATTCTCATCAGCTTTGGGGGTGACCTCCTTTGTATCATGCTAGCCTTGTTTCTGTGTGTGCAGACTTACTGAGATGGGATATTATAGATGCTGTTCCACAACATGCTTTTGGATATGACCTGGCCTCATTTTGGGGGTTATAAAAATAGATTTAGGGGGCTGGAGAGTTTGCTCAGTGGTTAAGGTGCTAGCCTACAAAGGCTAATGACCAGGATTCCATTCCCCAGTACTCATGTAAAGCCAGATGTGTAAGGTGGTGCATGCATCTGGAGTTCATTTGCAGCAGCTGGAGGCCCTGGCCTTCCCATTCTCTCTCTCTTCTCTCTATATCTCTCTGCTTGCAAACTAATTAATTTAGGGCTGGGGATGGAGCTCAGTTGATAGGTGCTTGCCAAGCATGCATAGAACCCTGGGTTCGATTTTCAATACTGTGTAAACCCAGCATGGTTGTACACACTTATAATCCCTTTCAGAAGGTGGAAGCAGGAGGATTAAAAATTCAGGGTCATTCTTGGTTGCATAGCAAGTTTAAGGCTATCCTGGGGGGGGGGTTCCTATCTAAACATGAGATACTATCTAAACAAAGCAAGATAACAGCTTTACATTTTTGCTCTAAGAGCTTTTTCTATTCAGAATATACACATACATATCATGTATTTGAAGGAAATATTTGGGTGGAATACTCACTGCATTTCCCTGTATTGGCCCACTCCAGTGAGTCTCTGTCTTCTTGTGCATCTGGCTTTACATGGGTACTGGGGAATCGAACCCAAGCCAGTAGGCTTTGCAAGCAAGTGCCTTAACTGCTGAGCCATCTCTCCAACCAGAGGTTCTGTCTTGCTTCAACTTTGGTTGCAATTTTAGAAATTTCATCCTTAGAAATTTCAAATTTGTCATAATTGTGACAAAGTTGAAAGCTATATTTTAAAATCTAGAAGCAATAACTAAAGCTAATTTACAACTTGTCATATCATTATTTTAAATTCAACAGAAAAATTAGGGAATATATACCCCTTCCTGGCCTCCCCACTTGTCTCTCTTCCCTCTAGCAGGGTCTTCTGTGTCCTAGGTTGCCCTTTAGTTCTCTGTTGAGCTGAAAATGACCTTGAGCTCCTGACCCTCTTTAGTCTACCTCCCAGGTTCTAGGTGTCCAGTGTGTACCACTACGTCCAGTTATGTGGTGGTGGAGCTTCATGCAAGCTCCATTCCTAGCCACACACTGTTTTCTTTTTGAGAGCATAAGAAACCTGGCAAAAGTTTGTACTCTAGAGGTTTGGGCACATGCCAAGGATGTTGGTGGTCTCCACTGTTCTGTTTTCTAAATTAACATATAGTAAATGGACTTTTATAGTATACAGTTTTGAACATACACACACATATATGTGTGTGTATATATATATATATATATATATTTTTTTTTTCCCCTATCTTTGTTGGAGACAGAATCTTACTGTATAGCCAGGCTGGCATCCAACTTTTGTGTGATCCTTCTGAATGTCCTGAGATTACAGGTGTGTATCACTGTGCCAGGTTGGAATTCTTTATTCTGGACATTAACTCTTTATCATGTATATGATTTTCAGGTATTTTCTCCTCCATAGTTTGCATTTCATTCTTTTGCTTGTACGAAGAAGCTTACATATTTATATAGTCCTTTCTCTGTTTTTACTTTTATGGCCTGCACTTTCAGCGTCCGTGTTCCAGAAATCAGTAGCAGGTTCAGTGTCATGAAGCTGTTGCCCTACTTCCTTCTAAGAGTTTTACAGTTTTAGGTTATATTTAGGCCTTTGATCCATCAAACTTCTGTATTCTTGCTGATTTTCTGTCCACTGGTTCTACCAATTATAAAGGGAGAATATTGAGTTCTTCCAACTATATTTGTTAACGTCTTTCTAGTTGAAAAGTTTTTGCTTCTTTTTTTTTTTGAAACTCTTATTAGTTGTATGTACATTTAAGATTGCTTTATCTTTGTAGAATATTGGGCTTTTGTCTGTGACAGGCTGCTTTTGGCTTGTGGTGAGGTAGTGTTTCATGACTAGAGCATGTGGTGGAGGAAAACCATGTACTTCATGATTAGAAAGCAAAGAGGACCAAGAATTGAGCATCCATAGAAACCTTTGAAGGCCAGGCCTCAGTTGACCCAAAGATGTCCCACTAGGATTGCCACTTCCTTCTAGTGCCACCCTGGGTGTGAAGCCTTTAGCACAGGGGCATTTGCAGGAAACTTAAAATCTAAACAATTTTTGTGATTGGATTTAGGCCTACCATAACATTGCTTCCTATTTGTTTCCTTTCTGTTTTATTATTTTTATTTATTTACAAGCAGAGAGTAAGAAAGAAAATGGGCATGCCAGGGCCTCTATCTGCTACAAATAAGCTCCAGATGCCTGTGCCACTTTGTACATCATGGGTACTGGGGAATCAAATTCAGGTTGTTAGGCTTTACAGGCAGGTGCCTTAACCGCTGAGCTGTCTCTCTAGCTTCCCCCCCCCCATTCTGTTTCTTAGTTTTTCTGGGTTTTCTTTGGGATTCTTTATTTGCTATTATTCCATTATTTATCAATTGGATTTTGACTAATATCTTTATATAGTTTTTTAAGTATTCTAGGAATTATATTACAACATTAACATCTTGTGATGTTATAATTAATATATTACTTCTGATGAAATGTAAATACCTTGCCACTCCAATTTTTACTGTGCTAATATTTAAGGTCAAATCCACATACATGAACAACTTTATGGATTTGTTTTGCTCATCTGCTTTCCAAGTTGTTTGAATTCCCTTTCAGGTCTATGTCCAAAGCTGGCCCTTCAGTCACCCTGTTCTGTTGGACACCCCACAACTATGTCCCCATTTTAGGTCACACAGTAGGAGAACTGAAAAGAAAGAAACGCAATAGAGGTTCTGTCCACCATCACAAACTAGTTCTTCTGCTTTATGTGGATACTAGGGAATCAAATTTGGGCTGGCTGGCTTTGCAAGCTAGTGCCTTTAGCCTCTGAGCTTTCTCCTCAGCTCAAACCATTTCTTCTGATGATGTAGGAGGAGGCTTCTCAGAGTTGTGAGCATCTGCACCCGCCTCTGTTCTCAGGATATCCTGCGGTCTAGAACATGTGACAATGAGGAGAAAAGTTTAGAAAGGAGAGTGAACTATGGTCATGTGTGGTAGGAACCCCCTTGCCCGCTTCTCTAGCCTGGACTTTGTCTACACTTGCTTCCCTGTTCTGGGTTTGAGCTACTATGCTGTCACATTGGGGATACTGGAGACAAAAAAAGAATCTGACTGCTGTCTCAGAGTTTGGCTCTAAAACTTGTTCTAGGCACTGTTGCCAAGGCTGGGAGCAGAAGGCAATGGGAGAAACAGGCCAGAGTTGGACCTGCTTCAATAACTGAACTGGAATTCTAAAGTTGTGATATTTGGACACTTCTTAATTTGTTTTTTCAATGTCTGTAGCAAACATGCTACTGGCTTGCAGGCTGGTTTGCTTAGAGATAAATCACAATACTATGATATTTTGATTGTTTTATAGTAAGCAAATATTTTACATATCATTCTAGAATCTTCTTGGCATATGCTAGGGATCATAAAAAATCCATTTTAATAAGGTTTGGGTTTAACGGTAATGTCTTTTTATATTAGCGAATGGATTTCTGCAGTGGATTTGAAGATCAAGTTTTCTAGGAGAGAAAAGATTATGACATCCTCTTCCAACACCCATCAAAAACTAATAGTCAGGCATGGCATTTGAGAGGCAGAGATATGAGGATCGAGAGTTTGAAGCTACCCTGAGACCATAATGGATTCCAGGTCAGCCTGGGCTAGAGTGAGACCCTACCTCAAAAAAACAAAACAAACAAAAACTAAGAGCCTTTGGCTTCGTCCTTAAGTTCAACATGACAAGTCACCAGATCACCAGGCCTGTGCCTTCTTGGCTGCTCTGCGCTCTCCTGCTGTTTATTCTTTGATTTTAATCTCATGTGTTTATGTATAATGATGTATGTGTTACTGTGTGTGTGTATGAGAGAGAGGGAGGGGGGGTAGCGGCAGCATGCGTGTGGAGGTTAGATGACAACTTTCAGTGTTGGCCCTCAGCTTCCACCTTGTTTAAATCTCTTGTTTCCCAGGGTTCCTGTCAGGAAAGCTCATAAGCTTTAGGACATTCTCCTGTCTCCACCTCCCATCTTGCTGTAGAAACACTGAGGTGACAGATGTTACCTGTCCAGTTTTACATGAGTACTGGGGACTCCAAGTTCAGGTTCTCATGCTTGTGTCCATTGAGCCAGCCCCCAGCCACCCCCATCCTCACCTCCCTGTATTCTTATCACTGATTTTTTGAACCTTAAGCTAACACAGGTCCACTTGTGGCTGGGGTCCGAGGCTTCTGTGCTTGTGTGTAACAGTCTCGAGTATCATCCAAAGTAGAGCAGATGATGAGCCAGCTTGGCAGGATTCTAGAAACCTATGTGGTCCCTCAACTGAGCTTGTGCTGTGGGCTGATAGGAAACATTAATTATCACTGTTTGGACATGCCGTTACCTGTGACCATGTTTCAGTGGTTGGCTAATGGATGTCATTCTTAGTTGCTGGGTCAGTCATTGCCTATTGCCTAGCAGGGTTACTTTGCATTCATGCGAGTAGGATTGAAGGCCATGCCATTCAGCACAGTTAGTAGGGGAGGGACAAAGACCCAGGGCAGTCTGTGCTGAGTGCTTTGGGGAGCAGCAGAGAGGAATTAGAGAGGGGTCCCCCAGGGGAGCCCTTAGCTCCTTTTGCTTTATGATTATCTGCTTGCTTTAAAATTATTATTATCATTATTTTGAGGCAGGGTTTCACTGTAGTCCAGGATGACCTGGAACTTACTCTGGAGCTTAGGTGGTCCTTGAACTCAAGCCAATCCTCCTACTTAAGCCTCCTGAGTGTTGGTGTTAAAAATGTAAGCCACTATACCTAGTTCTTAAAATTATTTTTGTAATATTTTTATTTATTTATTTGAGAGACAGGTAGAAGCAAACAGAGAGAGTGGGTGTGGGTATGCCAGGGCCTCCTGCCACTGCACAAACTCCAGAAGTATGAGCCACTTTGTGCATCTGGCATTATGTGGGTACTGGGAAATCAAACCCAGGCCATTAGGCTTTGCAAGCAAGCTCCTTTAACTTCCGGGCCGTCCCTCCAGTCCTTAAAATTATTATTAATTTTGTATGTAAAATCTTTTTTAACTTTTTATTGTTAGCTTCCATAATCATAGATCATAAGCCATTATGATTCCTTCCCCACCCTCCCCCATGTCTCCTCTCTCTTAGTCCCTGATTTGTTTCGGTGTCATCCATCATCCTTTCCTCCCATTATGTGTAGGTATTATCAGGCACTGCAAAATCATGAATACCAAGGCCATTTTGTGTCTGGAAGTTTGCATTGTAAGCAGTCCTTCCCTTTCTTCGGCTCTTAGAATCTTTCCACGCCTTTCCTGCAATAGACCCTGAGCCTCCGAAAGTGTGATAGAGATGTCCTGGTGCCGAACTAATTTCTTTTTTTTTTTTTTTTTTTTTTTTTTTTTTTTTTTTTTTTTTTTTTTTTTTTTTTTTTTTTTTTTTTTTTTTTTTTTGGTTTTTCGAGGTAGGGTCTCCCTCTAGTCCAGGCTGACCTGGAATTCACTATGTAGTCTCAGGGTGGCCTTGAACTCATGGCGATCCTCCTACCTCTGCCTCCCTAGTGCTGGGATTAGAGGCGTGCGCCATCACGCCCGGCCGGAATTAATTTCTTAAAATTATTTTTTAAGGAGATCACAAAAGTACTACCAGTTTAAGAAAAAAAATTAGAAAATGCCAGTAAGCTAAGTAAAAGCAGTTTTCACAAACTCCTTCCAGTCAGAACTGTTCACATTGTGTGTAACCTTCTGCGTGCGTGCTTGTGTGCATGCATGCCTCCTGCTTTCTATCAGCTGATCTTGGAAACCACTGATTCTGGTGGCATCCATGTAGTTTTTCTCTCCCTTGCCTCCCTCTTTCCCTCAGGGCCCTTTCTAGCTCCCAGACAGTTCACATACAGATCTAAAACTTGGAAGCTAGGATCCACATATGAGAGAACATGTGGTTTTGTTTGACTTTCTGAGCCTGGGTTATCTCAGTATAATCTTCTCCAGATCCATTCATTTTCCTGCAAATTTTAGTATTTCATTTTTCTTGACAGCAGAACAAACCTCCATTGTGTATATGCACCACATCTTCATTATTCGTTTATCAGTTGATGGTACCATTTCCACACTGTTGTGAATAGAGCAGCAAGGTTAACCATGGATGAGCAAGTATCTGTGGTAATGAGGAACCTCCACCCTGATTTCCACAATGGCTGTACCAGTTTACATTTCACCAACACTGGAGAAGGGTTCCTCTTTTCCTACACTCTTGTCATCATTTATTGTCACTTGATTTATTTTTCTTTCATTCTTTTTTTTTTTTTTTTTGAAGCAAGGTTTCATTCTAGTACAGGCTGACCCAGAACTCACTCTGTAGCTCCAGGCTGGACTCACACTCACAGCAATCCTCCTACCTCTGCCTCGCTAGTGCTGGGATGAAAGGCGTGCACCACCATGCCCAACTGCTGCTGCTTTAAAAAAAATTATTTGCATTCTCTGTGTGTATGTATGAGCGTGCCAGGCTGTCTTGCCACAGTAAATGAGAGCCAGATGTGTGCACCATTTGTGTGTGCTTTATGTGGGTTCTGGGGAATTGAACCTGAGTCAGCAGGCTTTGCAAGCAAGCACCTTTAACTGCCAAGCCATCACCCCAGCCCATACTGTCCCTTGATTTCTTGATGGTAGTCATTCTGAGAGATGGAATCTCAAAGTAGTTTTTAATTTATATTTCCATGATGGCTAAAGATAAGGAAACATTTTAAAAAATACTTATTGGCTATTTGTATTTCTTCTTTTGAGAACTCTATACAGTTGTGTCTGCAAATAGTAATAATTTGACTTCTTCCTTTCTTATTTGTATACCTTTTATTTGTGTTTCTTGTCTAAGTGCTATAGTATTATATTGAAATAAAAGTGGAAAAGGTGGGGCTGAAGAGATGGCTTAGCGGTTAAGGCATTGACCTGCAATGCAGAAGGACCAGAGTTCGATTCCCCAGTGCCCATATAAAGCCAGATGCACAAGAGGGTGCATGCATCTGGAGTTCGTTTGCAGTGGATGAAGATGTGCCCATTCTCTCTGTCTGTCTGCCTCTTCCCCTCTCTCTCAAATAAAAAAAAAGTGGAAAAGGTGGGCACCCCTGTTCCTGATTTTAGTGTAAATGCTTCTAGTATAGTATTGACTAGAAATTTATCATATATAGTCTCTATGTTGAGATATAGTCCTTGTATTCACAGTTTTTTCAGGACTTTTTTATGAAGGAATGTTGGATTTTGTCAAATGTCTTTTCAGCATTTATTGAGATGATCATGTGATTTGTTTTTGAGTTTATTTATATGATTTATTACATTTATTGATCTGCATGTGTTGCACCATCCCCGAATCTCTAGAATAAAACCCACTTGATCAAGGTAAATGTCTTTAATTTTTTTTTTATTTATTTATTTGCAAGCAGAGAGAGAGGAGAGACAGACAGAGAGAATAGGGGTACCAAGGCCTCTAGCCACTGCAAACGAACTCCAGGTGCATGCTCCACTTTATGCTTCTGGTTTTACATGGTACTAGGGAGTTGAATCTGGGTCATTAGGCTTTGCAGGCAAATGGCCTTAACAATTGAGCCATCTCTCCAGCCCAAATTTTTAAGATATTTATGAAAGGGAGAGAGAGTGTGTGTGTGTGACTATGGGTGTGGCACGGCCTCCTGCCACTGCAAATGAACTCCAGATACATGCATCACTTTGTGCATCTGGTTTTATGTAGATAATGGGGAATCAAGCCCCTGGTCATCAGGCTTTTCAAGCAAACAGCTTTAATCACTAAGCCATCTCTTCAGCCCTAATGATCAATTTTAGAAAAAGTTCCATGGGCTGATAAAAAAAAAAGTGTATTCTGTAGCATTTGGATGAAATGTTCTGTGGATGTCTGTTAGGTCCATTTGTTCTCTTTCTATATATGCATGTGGATATGAATATTTGAATAATTTTTCAACCTTTTGAAGAGTACACTGCAGACTTAATCTCTGGCTTTCTTTCTCAAGTCTCAGCATAGCTCAGACTGGTCTCAAACTTGTAGTGATTCTCCTACTTATGCCTCCAAGTGCTAGTGTTGCAGGTATGTGCTGCATGTTGACCCTTTTTTATTGTTTTTTTAAAAAAATTTTTATTTTTTATTTTTATTCATTTTCAAGCAGAGAAATAGAGAGAGAGAGAGAGAGTACCAGGGCCACCACCTTGGGGGGGGGGGCTGGCATATGTGGGTCCTTGGGAATTGAACCCAGGGCCTTAGGTACCAGAGGCAAGTGCCTTAACTGCTGAGCCATCTCTCCAGCCCTCATTGTTTGTTTTAAAGATACCCTTTATTTTGGTTTTTCAAGGTAGGGTCTCACTCTAGTCCAGGCTAACCTGGAATTCACTATGTTGATTCATGGTGGCCTTGAACTCACGGCAATTCTCCTACCTCTGCCTCCTGAGTGCTGGGATTAAAGGTGTGAGCCACCATGCCCGGCTTGTTTTAAAGATATCTTTAAGTTTTATTTTGTGTGTGGTGTTGGGGGAGCATGCCAGGGCCTCTTGATGCTGCTGTAGATGAATACCAAATGCTTGTGCTACTTTTTGCTTCCAGCTTACATGGATGGCTTAGGAATTGAACCCAGGCCGGCAGACTTTGCAAACAAGTGCCTTTAATTGCTGAGCCAATGCTTCTTCATCTCTAACAACTTTAATGTCCTAAAGACTAGACTGTTCTCTGGAGTAATCATGATAATTGGCCAAATCAGAAAATTAACATTGGCTTATGGTATCAGCTGTTCTGTAGCCTTCATACTTGTTTTCCTCATTTTTCTCAAGGCTTTTTAGAAAAGGGGAGTCTTGGCCTGGAGAGATAGCTCAGTGGTTAAGATGATTGCCTTCAAAACCCAAGGACCTGGGTTTGATTCTCCAGTTACCCACATAAAGCCAGATGCAAAAGGTGGTTCGTGGGTCCAGAGTTTGTTTGCCGTGGCTAGAGGCCCTGGTTCTCTATCTGCCTCTTTCTCTCCTCCCTCTCTCAAATAAATAAATAGAAAAGGGGAGTCTTGACTTGCATGTTGCATTTAATGCCATGCCACTTTAATCCTTTATTTATGTTTGTTGTTGTTGTTGTTACTATTTTGGTGTTTCTAGGTAGGGTCTCACTCTAACCCATGCTGACATTGAATTCGCTTATGTAATCTCAGGCTGGCCTCAAACTCACGGAGATCCTCCTACCTCTGCCTCCTGAGTGCTGGGACTAAAGGTGTGTGCCACCATGCCTGGCTTTTCCATTTTTTTTATTTTATTTTATTTTTTTTTTTACTGGGATGGCTTTTCCATTTTTAATCTTAAATCAGAAAGAGTTCCTCTGCCCTTGTATTTCATGTCTTTGACATTTGGGGAGGATACAGGCCAGTTATTTTGTAGATTGTCCCTCAGTGTGGGTTTGTCTGACGTTTTCTGCTATTTGGATTGTGGTCATTCTGTGGTTCTGTCAGGAATGCCACAAGAGTGATGATGCTCGCAGTGCTTTGGATCAGAGGCAGGCGATGTGAGCTTGTTCTGTTACTGGTGATCTGAAACTGACTAAAGCCACGTCTGCAAGGATTCTCCACTGTCAGGGTACACTTTTCCTATGTACTTAATAAGTATTTTTTGTTGTTGGAAGATTGTGTAAGATGATGTAAATCTTTCTCAAATTTTCATGCATTGGCTTTAATGTACATGGTTGATTATAATGGTAGCTGCCAAGAGGTGATTTTATAAATTCATCCTTCTTTCTGTAATAATAGATTTTGTTTTGCTTTCTGGTTTTTTCTAAGGCAGGATCTCACTCTAGTCCAGGCTGGCCTTGAACTCAGGATGATCCTCCTCTCAGCCTCCTGAGTGCTGGGATTAAATGCACGCACTACGACCATACCCGGCTAGAATTTTTATTATAAGAGCCTTTCCCTTTGAATTTTGACCATCGGACACTTTCTCCCTTTTTAGTGGTGCTCCCACACTGGCCTTACACTTGCTGTGTAGCTCAGGCTGGCCTGGGGCTCTTGAATCTCCAGGCATGTGCTGCCACCCCCAGTTTTCCCTTTTCTTTCTTTAGACTCATATGAACTCATTCAAGAGTTTGGGTTACGAATCTGTGTGCTGCTTTATTTATTTGGTGCTAGAGACTGAATTAAGAGTCTTACACATGCTAAGCATATACCACAGGACAGTCCCCAGTCCTTTACACGTGCTGTCTTCATTCTCTGAACACGGATGTTGAGGTACATTTTAAACTCTTCCTACTATACATAGTCTTGGAATTCAAGGATCCCTGGTCCTTTAAATGAAAAATGGTAGGGCTGGAGAGTTGGTTCAGCAAAGCCTAATAACCCAGCTTCCATTCCCCAGTACCCACATAAATAAAGCCAGATGCACAGTGGCCAGAGGCCCTGGCACAGCCATTCCCTCTCTCTGTGTGTGTCTCTCATTCTTCTATTTCTCTGCCTCTAAATAAATAAAAATACTTAAAAAAAAAAAGAAAGAAAAATAGAACAAAATGGTAGTATTTAGAAACCAAGATTTGAAGCTGAGTGTAGTGGTGTATCCTGAGACTACATACTGAATTTTAGGCCAGCCTGGGCCTGAGTGAGACTACTTTGAAAAACAAGAGAAAGTGCTGGATAACAGGATTACCATGAGTTCGAGGCCAGCCTGCAGCTTCAGAGTAAGTTCCATCTAGGTCAGCCTGGGATAGAGTGAGATCCTGAAAAGACAGGGGGGAAAAAAAAAGAAAATTAAGATTGGCCAAACTTGGGTGGGCTTTTTTTTTTTTTTTGGTGTGTGTGTGTGTGTGTGTG
The DNA here is from genome assembly GCA_004024765.1 of Zapus hudsonius. NCBI lineage: Eukaryota > Metazoa > Chordata > Mammalia > Rodentia > Dipodidae > Zapus > Zapus hudsonius. Next base: position 31,062 of record PVHP010011201.1, on the reverse strand, counting down.
TGTGTGTGTGTGTGACAGTCTCACATTAGGCTGACCTAGAAGTCACTCCTGTAGTCCCAGGCTGGCCTCGAACTCATAGCAATCCTCCTGTTTCTGCCTCCCGAGTGCTGGGATGAAAGGTATGAGCTACTAAGCCCAACTGTGGCTCACATCTTTAATTCCAGCATTCAGGAGGTGTAACTCAGGACAGAGCAGTACCCTACCATATGTGAGGCCTTGGGTTCAGTCTTAAGTGCTGCAAAAAAGAAAGAAGAAAGGAAAGAAGAAAGAAAGAGAGAAAGAAAAAATAAAAACAAAAGAATTACCTCTTTTTAGGTGATAAAAATGTTCTGGCATTATGCGTAGTAATGATGGCTGTACACTGAGTTGTGAATTTTATGGACTGTGAACTATATCTCAGTTAAAAACCAGTCCACCAATCCTGTTCCTCCAAGGCTGGGTGAAGATTAAAGGAGCAAATGCTTATGGGTGCCCTCCTTAGCACATTATTTGACTCACAGTGGAAGGCCATAGTATCACATACTCTAAGAGATACTTATAGTTCTCATTCTCTCTGGAGCTAGGAGCACCATTTACAGTGTGCTGAATGGTAGACACCAGGGAGCAGAGGCTCCCTGCTCTGCTTTTTGTTAGCCCTTACCTTGCAGCCCCTCCCCATAGGCTAGCACAATTCCCCTGGGAAGAGCCGAGGTGCTGGCAGTGGGTCTCAGTGAGCTGGGTTTTCCTGGACTTCCGCCTGGCCTCAGAATGTGCAGTTCACTCTCTTGGCTTAAAGGAATCTTTAGCAAAAAGCAGCCAGAGCCTGCTGGCTTCTTCAGTCAATGAGAAAAGCAGTGCCCTTTCCATTTGGTTATGGGGGGGGGGTGTCAGAGATACTGGGATGGGAGTGTAGTGCCTGGGATTAAAGCAGGATGAAGGAAAGGGGGAGGCTTTGCTTTGAGTCATGTGGGACTTGATGTTGCCTTCTGGGCCTTCAGATCCATCAAGAACTGAGAAGACCACGAGAGAGGGAGGAGGCAGAAAGAAAACCCCAATGCTGGCAGCATTGCTAAACATCTTTAGATGTGTCTGGTTTGAAGGCACTTTGTTTCCGTGTCCTGCAAGTGTGTTGGTTTTGCTCTATTACTAATCTAAATGACTGAAAATGGAGCTTTTTGGTCAGGGTGGCATTTGCAATATACTCTTCGGACATTCTCTTGGCAAGAAAGATGCTGACCGTCCAGTGGTTTTCTGAAATCATGTGCAAGTATACCATCAGACCACAGAAGATTTTTCTGGATTTTCCTTTAAAAACAAGAGAGTGTTTTGCACTTCATTGGAAAATACTGTTTACATGCTCTATATAGTTGATATCCAAAAATAAGCTATGTAATTTGCCCAAGACTGATCCCCTGTGGCCAGCCCTTGTTGACAATCAGCCTGCAGGTTTAATGTGTGCACCAGAGCTCACTCATACTGCGCGCATAAAAATTTACATTAAAATAGTAATACACACTCCAGAGTTCCCTTTTAACTTTATTTATATCTTTATTTATTTAGTATGATTATTTGTTTAATAATTATTTGTTATAAATATTAACATATTATGTTATTTAAGATTCCAAAAGCACGAAATTGTTTATTTAGATCCACTTTGAAAAGGTTGGTTAGCTTTGGTGACACAGGCCAAGCTCAGACCAAGGCAAGCTAGTAGCTTCCTGAGCCATTAACAGCCTGCACCTTTTCTTTCTGCCTCCAGTGGAAACGAAGTGGGGACCAAGACAACCCGGCTTGGGGTGTGGCTGCCTGCTGGGCCACCTATTGGCTCTCTGATGGCCCCAGCTGTCTGACTTCCCTGAGCCCTTGGCAGATCTCCCTTCTGTCCCTTAGTTCTCTTTAGCAATAAGGAACTTATTTGCCTCTGCCTCTTGGCTCCTTTGCTCAGCTAATTGCTACTGATTAATTAGTGCCCTGGCAGAGCGTGAGGGTTAGGTCCTCAGGGTAGTCTCCACCCTTCCAGAGCAGGGAGTTTGTTTTTAGTCTTTTGTAACTTTCTTTTCCTTCCTTTCTTCTCTTGCTTTTGTTCTTTTCCTCCTTCCTTCCCTTGCCTTCTTCCTCCCCCCCTTCATTTTTCAGACAGGGTCTCACTTTCAGGCTGGCCTGGACTCACTTTGTGGTCTATCAATTCTCCTGCTTCATTCTCCCAAGTACTGGTATCACAGGTGTGTGCCACTATGTCCAGCATCTTAAATCCAGTCTTGGCATTGTTTATTTAACTGGAGAAAAACCATGATTAGTTGCAGGTTAAATAATTTACACCTAAGCCGGGCGTGGTGGCGCAGGCCTTTAATCCTAGCACTCAGGAGGCAGAGGTAGGAAGATTGCCATGAGTTCAAGGCCACCCTGAGACTACATAGTGAATTCCAGGTCAGCCTGGACTAGAGCAAGACCCTACCTCGAAAAACAAAAAATAATAATAGTAATTTATACCTGCTGTTACCTCCTTTATTATTTATTTATTTATTGTTTTTTCGAGGTAGGGTCTCACTCTAGTTGAGGCTGACCTGGAATTCACTATGTAGTCTCAGGCTGGCCTTGAACTCATGGTGATCCTCCTACCTCTGCCTCCCGAGTGCTGGGATTAAAGGTGTGCCACCATGCCCGGCTACCTCCTTTATTTCAGAACCAAAAAAAAAAAAAAAAGAAAGAAAGAAAGTCACTGGTTGCAGTACCAGGACTTGGAGCGTGCCCTGTCCCAGGTGATGTAGGATCTGTGCCCTACTACCCCAATAGCAGTACCAGGAGGCTGGGAACACATGCAGTACCAGATGGCAATAAATACTAGGAGACATCAAAAGGGTAGGAAGAGATAGCCCAGGGCTTACCACTGGACAGGTCATCTCATCACACCCGCCAGGGCTCAGGGAACATTGCAGAGGTACTTGAAAGAATAGGAGTCCTGCTCTCCCTGCCAGCCAGAGAACTGTCTCTATGGAGATGGTGGCAGACACTGAGACCCAGAACTCATCAAAGTAGAAAATAAGAGGCTGTCTAGAGCTCTGCACCAAAAGAGATTTCTAGCATACCTTCCAGGGCTCAGGGTACATTGCAAAAGAGAGGGTGTAAAGAATGCACACCACAGGGTTCATAGGTGTACTTTGGGGTGTAGTCCTCCCAACATGAACTGTCTGGTATATTCGTGATCCTGGGATTGTTACTGATACAGCCCTAAGCCCAGCATGGTTCTGAGCCCATCCACACTGTGACATGGAGGACAAAAGAATAAGACAGCAGGACAAATGAGGTCCTCAGGATGGGGACAGAGTAATGGGGACCATAACAGATAAAGGGATAGGAACATGGTCAAGTTATTACATGTTCAAGTTATTAAATATTTTAAAGTTTTCAGTTAAAAGAATAATAAATAAGCCAGATGTGGTGGCACAGGCAACACCTTTTTCCCCCAGCAATCAGGTAGAAGGATTGCTGTGAGTTTGAAGCCAGCCTGAGACTACAGAATGAGTTCCTGGGCTAGAATGAAAACCTACCTTGAAAAAAAGAAAAGGTGAGCCGGCGTGGTGGTGCATGCCTTTAATCCCAGCACTGGGGGGAGGCAGAGGTAGGAGGATTGCCATGACTTCAAGGCCACCCTGAGACTACATAGTGAATTCCAGGTCAGCCTGGGCTAGAGAGAGACCGTACCTCGAAAAAAAAAAGAAAAGAAAGAAAAGGTGTTCCTATACTAAGATTCTCTCCTTCCCCCCCCCCTTTTTTTTTGAGATAGAGTTTCTCTCTAGCCCAGGCTGGCCTAGAATTCACTTTGTAGTTCCAGGCTGGCCTCAAACTCACAGTGATCTTCCTATCTCTGCCTCCTGAAAGGCACGCATCACCATGCCCGACTTATTTTTTAAACTTTTATTGATGACTTCCATATATGTAGACAAAAAAAATACCATAAGCACATTCCCCTCCCAACTCACTTTTCCTCCCATCACCTTCCCTTTTTTCCCTCTTTTACCCCCTCCACAGGATTCCTTCTTTACAACTAGTCCTTTAATCTTGGTGTCATCACTTTTCCTCTTCTGTTATGAAGGGCAAGATCTGTTTTCAAATGGCATTTATGCTGTGTGCCTTGTTAGGGACACTTTGGCACCGGCCCCTAATTTCATGCTTTGTCCTTGAAGAGAAACTATATGCTGATGGGTTTTCCCATGGTCAAAATGCAGGAAGACTCCAGGCACGTTACTTTTTTTTTTCTGTTGTTCTTTTGAAGTAGGGTCTCACTCTAGCCCAGGCTGACCTAAAATTCACTATGTAGTCTCAGGGTAGCCTTTAACTCATGGTGATCCTCCTACCTCTGCCTCCTAAGTTCTGAGATTAGAGGTGTGTGCCACCACACTCTGCTGCAAGTTACTTTTTTAACTTTTTATAGTCTATAAATATAGACAATCAACCATGATCTCGTAAGTACCTCCCACCTCACTTTTCTCCCCTCCCAAACCTTCCCTCCACTGAATCCCTTCTTTTTTCCAACTAGTCTCTTCTATTTTGATGTCATCATTTTTTTTGTCCTTATACAGGTTTTGTGTTGTGGTGTCAGCCACTGTAAGGTCATGAATACCATGGCCACTCTGTGTCTGGAAGACAGTGTTGTAAGCACTCCTCCCTTTCCTTTGGCTCTTACATTCCTTCTGCCACCTCTTCCACAATGGACCCTGAGCCTTGGAGGATGTGATAAAAGTGTCTCACTTAGTGTTGAACACTTTTTGGTGAATTTTGAATCACCCCAGTAGTCACTACCATCTTAAACGAGAAGCTTCTCTAACCAAAAAATGAGAGTAGTATTAATATATGGGCATAAACATAAGTATTTAGAGGGCAGTTTAGTGGGCTTATATATCCATTAGCCAGACAACAATAATAGTTTTCCCCCTAGACAAGTTATGTGGTAGGCATCTCATAGAGATCTTGCCATGGGAAAGAGCTATCCTTGGGATCTTGGACAGGTGTGGGTCACACAGGAGAGGTGCCCACCTACTTCTTAATGAATGTGAGGATGAATGTAGTGTATGGTCTCACAGCCAGATGGCTTTCTTAGTATGGATGCTCCCTCCACATGAGCCATTGTTATTGTGGGGTGCCTGGCAAGAGTCAACAATTTGAGTCCTTTTACAAACCATATGACTTGGCTTCTGGCCTGAGAGCTGAGATTTGAAGGGAATCTGCCACTTAACAAGCTTTCCATACACAGAGCAGCTTCAGAGTCTGTCAGAGAGTGCAGGGAAAGGTGTCCCTAGCTTCAGGATCCCATCTGAATATACCCCTCAGAGAGCTCTCAGTCTGCCTCTCTGTTGCTCTTCCTGCCTTCTTTGTTCTGAATGGCCTGGGCCAAGGTCCTCCAATAGACAGTTAACAACACCCTGTTCATCTGTGTAGCTGGATACAGGCCGTGTGTCTTTAAAACGTTTTGCTGTTGGGGCTGGAGAGATGGCTCAGTGGTTAAGGTGCTTGCCTGCAAAGCTTAATGACCTGAGTTCAGTTCCCAAGCACATACATAAGCCAGATGGACAATGTGGCACATGCATCTCGAGTTCCTTTGTAGTAGCTGAAGGCCCTGGCCTCCTGCCCATTCTCTCTTTCTCCTTCTCCCTCCCTCCCTCTCTCTCCCCCATATGTCTCTGCAAATAAATAAATAAATAAATATTATAAAAAGTTTTTATAAAACAAAGCAAAACAACAAAAAACACCCAGTTGCCCAGTTTTTATAAAACAAAGCAAAACAACAAAAAACACCCAGGTATGGTGGTACACACCTTTGATCCCAGCACTGGGAGGTAGAGGTAGGAGGATCGCCATGAGTTCACAAAACCCTGAGACAACATAGTGGGTTCCAGATCAGTCTGGGCTAGAGTAAGACCCTACCTCAAAAAAAAAAAAAAAAAGTTTTGGCTATTGGTGAGAGAATAGGCTTTAAAATTTAAAAAAAAAAATTTATTTATTTGCAAGCAGAAAAAGGAAAGAGAGAGGGGGGGGCACATCAGAGCCCCTTGCTGCTGCAAATGAACTCCAGATAACATGCAATGCTTTGTGCATCTGGTTTATGTGGACACTGGAGAATTGAACCAGGATTGTTAGGCTTTTCAGGCAAGTGCCTTAATTGCTGAGCCATCTCCTTTTTTTGGAGGTAGGGTTTCAATCTAACCCAGGCTGACCTGGAACCCACTCTAGTCTTAGGCTGGCCTTGAACTCACAGTGATCCTCCTTACCTCTGCCTCCCAAGTGCTGGGATTAAAGGCATGTGCCACTACACCCAGATAGGAAAAACTTTTTTTAAATTTTTTTCTTTATTTATTTGCAAGCACGGGGGGGGGGGCAGAATTAATGGGCATGCCAGTGCCTCAAGCCACTGCAAATGAACTCCAGATGCATGCACCACTTTGTGCATCTGGCTTTATGTGGGTACTGGGGAATTGAACCCAGGTCATTAGGCTTTGTAGGCAAGTGCTTTAACTGCTGAGCCATCTCTCCAGCCCTAGGAAAAACTTTTTTAAAAAACATTTTTAAAAAAAAATTAAAAAAAAAACATTTTTATTTATTTGCAAGCAGAGAGAGAGGAGAGGCAGGGGAGAGAGAAAGAATGGGCATACCAGGGCCTCCAGCTGCTGCAACCGAACTTCAGATGCATGCCCCACTCTGTGGGTACTGGGTAATCAAACTTGGGTCATTAAGCTTTGCAGGCAAGCATCTTAACTGCTGAGCCATCTCTCCAGCCCAAGAAGAACTTTTTTTTTTTTTTGAGACAGTCTCATGCAATCTAGGCTGGCCTTGAACACCTAATCCTCCTGCCTTCACTTCCCAAGTATTGGGATTATAGGCATCCACTATGCCTGATGACATTTTCATTTTGAACATACTAGAATCAGCGCTCCACCTGCTTCTGCTGTCCATGTGTATGCTGTAATGTAATGTGCATGGGAAACACTCTTACCAGGGTCTTGTTTCGTTACCCTCTGCTAGGTTAGTGAGTTTCTGTGTCTTCACTCTGTGAATTGTACATGACTTGACCAGGCTTAGTGTTAACTAGCACTTGCTGCATGAGTTTTTCCTCAGACTGGTTTCTCTTTAAATGCCTTGTGTAAAGTGTGATATATGATATGTGTGCTCTAGAAAGGGGAGTCTGTGCTCATAGAGCATCCATGAATCAAATAGAGATAGACAGGCCTGACTGGGCTTTACAGAACTAGGAAGTTTCATGTAGAGCCATGGTTAAGGTGGAAATTGCATGGGACTTAGCATGAGAAACTCTGTGGCCTTGGCCGTGACTATTGTGTGCATTTCAGGCTGTGCCTCCATAGCTGAGAGGGTCCAACTGCATCTGCAGTCTCAGAGTAAGCACAACAGGAGTGCTTTCCCGAGTTCCAAGGGGGGAGTAATTTTAGCATCTGTTGACTGTTGAGATTTCTCATGTAGTTCAGGACTTTTCTACCCCACCATCACCCCCCAAGGTAGGGTCTTGCTCTAGCCCAGGCGGACCTGGAATTTAATGTGTAGTCTCAGGGTGGCCTTGAACTCATGATGATCCTCCTACCTTGGCCTACCGAGTGCTGGGATTAAAGGTGTGCACCACCACACCCAGAAGTTCAGGATTAAAAAAAAAATGCTTCCAGTGATGTAATTTTTATAGATACATATCTTTCATATTCTTATTCATTAGATATTTTGAAAAACTGGAGATCAGGGGAGATTTAGGATTTTGACTGGTCTTTGCAGATGCCCGTGAAAGTGTTCCAGTTAGTGTTCCTTCCTGGGAGTCTTTGACCTTGTGTTCAAGAGTGAGTGGGGCTGGCATCTTGCTATGCAGCCATTTCATCAGCTTACATAGTGTAGTTGTGGCCGGGAGACATGTTTGTGTGTCATCAGTCAGGCTTGGAAGGAAGAACTCTTCTGATAGATAAATGAAATTGACACAGACATGCAGAGTAGCTTTCATTCTCCATTGAAGTTTTCTATTTCATTTTAAAATATTCATGATTGGTCTCAAAGCAATTAAGGAGTGGTTCTCAGAAGTCACTAACATTTAACTCATAAATGAACCTAGATATTTTTTAAAGTTTTTTTTTTTTTTGGTTTTTCAAGGTAGGGTCTCACTCTAGCCCAGGCTAACCTGGAATTCACTCTGTAGTCTCAGGGTGGCCTTGAACTCATGGTGATCCTCCTACCTCTGCCTCCCAAGTGCTGGGATTAAAGGCGTGCGCCACCATGCCCAGCTTTTTAAAAGTTTTTATACATGAAACATTTGATTTTTTAAAAAAATATATTCACTGTTAATATTTTACTATAGATTCTTCCTAAACATATATACATTTGTTTATGTGTAGTTGTATATGTGTATATTTAGTTCTCAAATATATATGCAAATCATATATATTTATAAATATAAATGAATAAATTTTATAAGAATTATAAATCCATAGCTTTCCTGTATGTTCGCACAGCACAGAAGTGTTTTCAAATACAAAGTGAAGATCCTTGCGATTTCCTGTTAGTCCTAACATAATGGCACTGAACAAATTCACACTGATAGCATTGGGCACAGCATAAAGAGATTGAGCCAGTACAAGATTTAAAACAGATAGGGCAAACATCAGACTCTAACCCTGAGTCTGATGATAACTAGTGATGGTTCTCTTGGAGTTCTGATTCTGCTCCTCTTGCTAGACTACTCACAGTCCCGGAAAACTCCATCTGCTGCTGCTGGCAGCTCTTCTTGGCAGCCATCCCATATTTCTGACATTTTACTGGATCTCCACTGCAACCCATGGTTCATTCTCATAGCTCCCTTGGGCTTCCATGCAGGCAATCCAACATGCCTACTTCACACTGCCCATAGCCATTTCCAAAAAACAAAACTGTTGTAAATCCAATAACTCTCTCTTCCTGCATTTGTTATACTCCATAGTACCAGGTGGGCTACCAATTTGTTAATCCAGGGGGAAACAAAGCCAGCTTTGAAAAACAGGACATCTTCAGCATTCAGGTCCCTTACTTCAAGAGTCACATTCTTCCTGATGTCCCAATGCAGATCACCTGACCCAATCTCAATGGTTGTAATCTCTCAAGAAGTTGCAGCTGAACGGGCAGCACTGTCAGCCCAGAGATTTCATTTATGTGCCATCTCCAGCTGCTCACACCAGTCCATTTCTACCTGAGAACCCTGTACAAGTTCTCAGGACTCAGGCAGACAGAACACAGCAAGTCTCTCACATAAACTGCCTCCAGACCAGTCCTGACAAAGTTCCTTCTCACTGTAGTAAGTCAAACCTCACAGTCCTTAGTTCTTACTGCATTCATGTCTTTCCATCTCTGACCTGTACTTATAGCACTGCAAGACATCTCTTAGGCGAGGTTTCAAATCCTCCCACTTTCCTCCTGCAAATCAGTTCCAAAAGGGCAAAGCCACAGAATCAGGGTCCTAGCATGCAGACCCCACTCCGAGAACCAAAACTGTTTTAGTTAACCTTCTCATTGCTGCAACAAAGAACCAAACCAAAAGGGAGCATTTGGAGAAAAGGGATTTATTTTGGCTAACAAACTTGAGGGGAAGCTCCATCATGGCAGGGAAAATGACAGCATGAGCAGAGGGTGGACATCACCTGTGCCCCAGCACTGCAAACAGCGGCAGGAAGGTATGCCAAAAACTGGCAAGGGAGCTGGGCGTGGTGGCGCACACCTTTAATCCCAGCACTCGGGAGGCAGAGATAGGAGGATCACCGTGAGTTCGAGGCCATCCTGAGACTACAGAGTGAATGACCCTACCTCGAGGAAAAAAAAAAACAAAACAAAAACTGGCAAGGGGAAGCCCATAAGCCCATCCCCAACAACACAGCTCCAACAAGGTTCCAATTCCAAAACTGTCATGAGCTGTGGGAATCAAGCATCCAGAACACATTGTTTATGGGGAACACCTGGATCAAACCACCACAATTACCTAGATTGCTACTGTATTGTATTGAGCATCATCATTATTCTAATCAGTGTACTCTCTCTCCTAAGGTTTAGGGATGTAGCTCAGGGATAAAGTGCTTACCTAGCATGCTCAAGACCCTGGGTTTGACCCCCAGCAGTGTTTGTATGTGTTGGGGGAAGCTCTTGTGCTATGATGATTTATTGGTGAGTATGTGTTGGAGTTACTAAGCACTAGTTTCTTTAGGTTGCTTTGGTGAGTTGGAGACAGCCTTGTGTGCCATTTTATTTGGGACTGCCAGGCTTTGTGAGCTCAAAATTCTTCTGAAATACCAAGGAGTAATCTGACACATTGAGATACACAGACATCAAGTGCCAATGACAACAGGATTCTCTTTGCCATTTGATGCTTTGGATGAGTTGCTTACTCCACATGGCTCAAACCCAGTTTCTCCTCCACTGCCCACATACTTCTAGTTGACATGCAGGGCTCATTTTTCTCATGAATTTGGGGCCTGCCCTTTTGTCACTGTCAGGTCAGTCAGTGTAGTAGAAGTTGAAGTGAATCTGAAAGGTGTTCCTACATTGGTAGTGCTACAGGAACTCTGTCACTTATGGAAGTGACATCTAGCCCCTCATTTAATATCTCCTTCACTCAACTTCCATTTAGCTGAGCAATCAAACAAAATGCCTGCCTGTTGCTATTCTATCACCAGCTGGCACAAGGAGCAGCAGGTGGAGTGGAAGGAGACGAAGACCTGAGCTGATTATGGTAAAATAGGTCACTTGGGTAGGTTTTATAAAAAGTACAACCATGTGAGCACTTGGCTAGACTCTAGCTTCATCTTCTAGAGTGAACCTGCCTCTGGGAAGTGTCAGCACAGATCTCCAATCCCAGCGTGCCTGGATGGAGTTGAACTGGCTGTTTCAGTGAAGAGTACTGTTCACCCCAGAGTCTTCAGAGAGGCCGAGCAGTGTACTGTGCTAATGTGGGGCTTCCCTATTATCTAGAAAGCATAATAGCAACCAACCAGTATTCCCTTTTCCCTCCCATCTCCTGTTTTGTTAGGTTTTTTTTTTTTTTTTGACAACCTCCATACATAGAGACAATAGGCAATAATTACCCCTCCTACCACCCTCCTTGTTCCTCCTCCTGAAACTCTCCTCCACTGAATCCTTTTTCTTTCCAACTAGTCTCCTATCTTGATGTCATCATTCCCCCCCCCCTTGTTATCAGCCACTGTGTATCAGGAAGATGGCATTGCAAAGCACTCCTCTCCTTCCTTTGGCACTTAAATTCTTTTTTTTTTTTTTTTTTTTTTTTTTTTGGTTTTTCAAGGTAGGGTCTCACTCTAGCCCAGGCTGACCTGGAATTCACTATGTAGTCTCAGGGTGGCCTTGAACTCATGGTGATCCTCCTACCTCTGCCTCCCAAGTGCTGGGATTAAAGGCGTGCGCCACCATGCCCGGCTTGGCACTTACATTCTTTTCACCACTTCTTCCACAATAGTCTCTGAACTTTAGAGGGTGTGATAGAAGTGTGTCGCTTAGTGCTGAACACTCACTCTACTGTCACTTAGCAAAGATTGACTAATGCACTCACATCCCCACTGAGGAGGACACTCAGTGGATTGGGGGCAGAGAAGAGCAGATATCAGGATAACACAATGGGGCCAATACACTATTTGTTCATACAGTAAAATTCATAATTTATTTTTCATAATGAATATAAAATGCAAAGGGGGCTGTAGAGGTAGCTCAGTGGTGAAAGGTACTTGCTTGTAAAGCCTGATGATCTGGGTTCAATTCCCCAGTAACCATATAAAGCCAGATGCACATAGTGGCACATGCATCTGGAGTTCATTTGCAGCAGGAAAAGGTCCTGATGTGTCTTTCCATTCTCATTCTCTCTTGCAAATAAATGTTTTTTAAAAGTTGTGATGTGTTTATGTATCTTTACAGATACTATGCGATCATTAAAAATAGCATGTAGGGGGCTGCAGAGATGGCTCAGTGATTAAGACACTTGCCTGCAAAGCCTAATGACTCAGATTCCATTCTCTAGTACCCATATAAAGCCAGATGCATAAAGTGGCACATGTGTCTGGAGTTCATTTGCAGCAGCTAGACTGAACACCCATTCTCTCTCTTTCTCTCTTTGTCTCTGTCTCTCTGCTTGCAAATAAAAATAGTATGTATCTTTTTAAAAAGCTTTTTTGACGGCCTCCATACATACAGATCAAATGCCATGATCGTAATCCTCTCCTGACCCTTTCCCAGAGGCTTTCCCATCTCAGTGTGGCAATGCCATTCTTCCTCAGTTGCTCAGGCAACTTTCCTTGCATCCTGTCATCTGTCATAAATCCCATGGGCTCTGCCATCAACATATGCCCACAGTTCCCTACTACATACCCTCATCATGGCTGTCATTCACTGAGTCTGTGCCACCCTCCCCTCCAGGGTACCAAAGGAACTCTCCAACTGTTCTCCAGCCTCTGCCCTGGGCCTCTTTAATGCTTTCCTCATATTCGGAGAAAGCTGCAGGCCTATTTTACCCCCAAGCCTTGGGCTCTGTTCATCCAGCCTCTCCTCCTGGGAGTCTCCCTGTGCTTACCCTGCCTCACATCACCCTTCTCCTAACAGACTCCCTGCTTCTCACCTTCCTTTCTTAGTCAGCTCCTTGACAGCCAGGTCTCCCAAGGCCACAAAGTCTAGTTTCCTCTCCACACCCTGCTCAGGCAGGCATCACTTGTCGCCCCTGCTTTAATCTTTCTTCTTTGTTCTTATCACTAACTCACTCTTGATTTATTTTGCTTGTTTGTTTGCTTTTCAAGGTAGGATCTTGCTCTAGCCCAGGCTGACCTGGAATTCACTATGTAGTCTCAGGGTGGCCTTGAATTCACTGCAATCCTCCTACCCCTGCCTCCCACCTCTGCCTCCCAAGGGCAATTAAAGGCATGCACCACCATGCCCAACTTGATGTAATTTTTTAAAACTTATTAATTGGTCTATGAGGTAGCAAGCAAGGATTCTTGTCTGCTTTATTCGCTATTTAATGAGTAGCCCATCATATTTGCATATTCTTGAACCATTTTTATTTAACATTTAAGAATGTAGGTGTTAGATCTCCAGGCAAATGTACTTAGAGTTGGCATACCAGAAACATTTGTAACTTGTCAGCACAGTGTGTTATTTCTTGTCCAAGATTAGTAGATCCAGTTACAGGGTTGAGAAAAGAAAGGGTAGTTTTGGAGTTTCCCTTATATGAACTGTTTCTTTTGTGAATTGATTGCAAGTTGTACATATAATTCTGATGGGGAGTTAAAGTATATGGTTTTGTGAAAAACTGCAAAGGGATTGATTAAGAAAAGCACAATGTGGAGCCGGGCGTGGTGGCTCACATCTTTAATTCCTGCAGAAGTAGGAGGATCGCTGTGAGTTCAAAGCCACCCTGAGACTACATAGTGAATTCCAGGTCAGCCTAGGCTAGAGTGAGACCCTACCTCAAAAAACCAAAAAAAAAAGCACAACATATATGCTGACAGCCCCATATGTTTACTTTCTGTTATTGGGAAAATAAAACTTGTATCTATGGTGTACAACATTGGCATTTAAAAATATGAATGTGAGTGGCGGCTCAGGAGGCAGAGGTAGGAGGATCACCATAAGTTTGAGGCTACCCTGAGACTCTAGTGAATTCTAGGTCAGCCTGTGCTAGAGCGAGACACTACCTTGAAAAACAACAATAAAATGCATCCTGTCAACACTGTAGTCATCATCTTGAAGGAATACTTCCTGTCTCACTGAAATTTTGTGTCCTTTGAGCAACAAGACCCATATCTTATGTGTTGAGTTGGGATAGAGAAACAGACAAGGTTAAGAAAGGTACACTGTCCCTAGTGGGAAAGGCAAAAACACAGTTCTTTCACACTCCCAACGGGTTCGTCAGGGATCATAGGTGTGGGGCTCTGTGTGCACATTAATGACAGAACTTGATTCCGTAAGAGAAAGAGGTGACCTGGCCCTGCTGCCACAGTCCAGGAGCACGAGAGAGTGGAATCAAATGACAGCCAGCAGGGACTTAGAAGGGAAGGGCCCAGAACAGCCAGAAAGCAGATGTGATTCTTTGGGACAAGGAGCTGAGGCATTTCACACAAGCCCATGTTGAGCTGTGCTGCAGGCTCCAAAGGATCAGAGCTGCTGTGCCTACTTCCTTCATGGTGTCTCTGGGTTGGGGGGAGGGCCTAGATGTGCCATAATGACAAGGGTATGGCTCTCAGGAAACAGCTTAGTGGAGGTCAGTACCAAGGCTTAAGAGCACTCTTGATTGTAGAGTCATTAATGCAGCCTCAGGCCGCCTCCTGCTGAACTCTACCTTCAGATATTCACTGAGAGCTCTGACTTCATGAACTCTAAACTCTTGGGGCACTGCTTAGTGGTACTTTGGTCTTTCAGAAAGAAATTGATTCTATTATTAGAAGAATAAAGACATTTCTTATAAACTACCAGCCCACCTAATGTGATGAAATCCAGTAAAGTGCTTTCCAAAAGCATGAATTGATTAAGATGGTCCACCTCATTTTAGGGACTTCAGAGGAGAAACTAACAATGTTCCTTTCTTCTTCCTCCAGAGGACCACCAGGTCCTCACCATACCTGGCTGATTGCACTGTAGTGGTGGGCCTTTAGTGTTACCTTGGGATTTTGATCTGTCTACCTGTTGCTACCTATGAACTGAAGCAGGTCATATTCTGTCAGTTACACGTTGTCCCCAGAGGAGCACCCTGCAGCTGTGTATTCAATTTTATTTAAATATGGCAGGCATGTATGCCTACAGATGTGTACTAAATATACATGTATGTTTCCAATTTTCTTCCTAGATTTTGGCCCTGGTGGCATTCATCTGCATCGAGACCATCATGGAGTGTTCCCCGTGTGAAGGCCTCTACTTCTTTGAGTTTGTAAGCTGCAGTGCGTTTGTGGTGACTGGAGTCTTGCTGATTCTGTTCAGTCTCAACCTTCACATGAGGATCCCCCAGATCAACTGGAACCTGACAGTGAGTAAAAGCTACCATTCTCTGAGAGGGTTGGCTGCTGCTTGACTCCCAGGGAAAGCTACACTCTCCATGCCAGCTTTAGTTCTTGTTCACATAATCCATTATGAGGCAGCTGTTAATTGTTGAATTTTGCAGAAGCCCCACGGGAGCTCTTCATTGAGTCTTGGGGCTGGGGAGTACGTAAAGTGTTGCTGCACAAGTGTGAGGATCTGAGTTCTGATCCCCAGTTCCCATGCAAAACGCTGGGTATGGTGGTGTCTGCCTGAAATTCCAGGGCAGTAGAGATGTCAACAGGGAGTCCCTGAGGCTCCTTTGTCAGCTAATCTAGCCGAGTCAGTGAGCTCTCGGTTCTTCTGCAAGAGACCTTCTTTCAAGAGTAAGGTGGTGAGAAATAGAGGAAGACACCTGACATCACCATCTGCAGTCATGATGGTGAAGTAGACACATAGCTTAAAGGAGCTGTTCAAATTTTCCCAAATAAAATAAAGTGTACACTCTGGGAACCGGCTCGAGGAGAGGTCATTGTATTCACTGGCATCTGAGGCACCTGGTGTTTCTAATCAGTGCTTGTTGGAAGCACCTGTGGTGTCCTACAAGAGGACCTATTTGACAAGAAACAGCTGTGTGGATGGTTTAGACCCGAGGCTCTGAGCCAGGCAGCCCTGGCTGGTGCAAGTCCAGAGTGCTTGCTTGGCTCCCAGGGAAAGCTGGACTCTCTCCACACCAGCTTTGGTTCTTGTGCATGACCCTAGGGAAGTTACTTCAGCTTCACATTGGTAAAGTAAAGATAATTTTTATTGAAAGGTTGTTTTAAGTATAAAGTGAGAAAATGGGAGTGAAGGCATCTAGTAAGCCCTCAGCCCGGGGTATGCTTCTGTCAGTATGAGATTCTGGGCTTCTCTCCAGGGCTACCTACTAGCCTACCACCTTTGACTTACACACTAATTCCATTTTGTTAATTTATTTGGCATCTGTTAATTTAGTACAAGTTTGCATGTTTTAGATGTCTCACTGGTTTTACTGGCCCTTATTTATCCCCAGAAATGCCCATTTCAGTCAGCTTTATGAAATTCTGATCCCCTCCCCCTTTTTTTCCCTAGGTAGGGTCTCGCCCAGGCTGACTTCAAGTTCACTATGTAGTCTCAGGGTGGCCTCGAACTCATGGCAATCCTCCTCCCTCTGCCTCTCAAGTGCTGGGATTAAAGGCATGCACCACCATACCTGGACTAGTCATAGGCTTTTGATTGGGTTTTCAGTACCAGGCATGAATTACCTCCCATGGAGCAGGCTTCAAATCTATTGAGAGAGCAGTTGGTTTTCCCCATAAGAGACATGCCACCATTGCACCACTTGATACATTTGCCTGGCTGGGCAGTCATAAAGCTTGCAGGGTCCACTGCTGGTGACTTTCTCCCCCACAGGCTGCATAGCTTTTTCCAGTACCATGACAGCTAGTCCACAGGGAGGAGGCTTCCAGCTCAGCTCCAGCTTCATTTCTCAGTGTCCTACAGCCCAAGCATGTGGCATCTCAAGCATGGGGTCTTACCATCTGGTTCTGGTGGGCAGCTAAGAGTCTGTCGACAGTCTGTATTGTTTTGGGGGCATCAGATTTTCCTTTTAAAAAAATTATTTATTTGCAAGCAGAGGGAGGGAGAATGAGAGAGAGAGAGAGATTATGAAGTATGGGTACTCCAGGGCCTTTAGCCACTGCAAAGGAACTCCAGATGTATATGCCACTTTGTACATCTGGCTTATGTGGGTACTGGGGAATTGAATCCCAGTTGTTAGGCTTTGCAGTCAAGCATCTTAACTGCTGAGCTATCTTTCCAGCACTGGGTTTTTTGTAATGAAGAATTACAGAGAACTTGTAGCCATTACCTGGGTCAAGCAGTAGGGTATTGTTAATACACCAAAGGCTCCCATGTGCCTTTCTAAGGATAGCTGCTGCGCCTTCCTCCCTCCAAAAGGCTGACTGAATGATGTTCTTGTCTGATTCATCTTCATTCCATTCATTCTGCCTTGTCCAGCTATGTCATTCAAAGCCCCCAGGTTGGGGCTACAGAGTCTATACTGTCTGCATCTGCTGTTCACTCAGTCTTGCCCCACTTGGCATCCTGCTAGTGTCTGTTCCACCTCTGGTGATACTTTGCTCTGGCCTCTGGCAACACCACTTACATGGCTGCTGTTGCAGTCAGCTTTCTAGTTGCTGCGCAGAAGAACCCAAACAAAAGCGGCTTGTGGAGGAATGGGTTTATTTGGCTTACAGACTCAAGGGGAGACTCCATCCTGGCAGGGAAAACGATGGCATGAGCAGAGGGCTGGACATCACCTCTGCCACAGCACTGCAAACAGTGGCAGGAAGGTGTGCCAAACACTGGCAAGGGGAAGCTGGCTTATAACCCCATAAGCCTGCCCCCAACAACACAGCTTCATCGAGGTTGTAAAACCCAAACTGCCATCAGCTGAGGAT
>PVHP010011201.1:0-13494 GCA_004024765.1 Zapus hudsonius | reverse complement strand
GTTGTTTGTGGGGGACACCTGTATCAAACCATGACAGCTGCCTTCTTCCTTGATGCTCCTTCCCAGTGACTGCCATGACCCTGGCTCCTTGCTCAGACTCTCCCTATCTAAGAACCCAGGGTGGAGGTTGTCAATTGAAAACTTTAGTCTTTCACAACTGTCACTCACTGCGTTTCTTTCTGATACAAGTACCTTTGCTGTACCATCAGTTCTCTAATTGTCCCACACTAACTGAGCAGCCATGATTCAGTTTTGACACCAACTCCCAGAGTTAGCTAAGGCAGCCCACGGGCTTGGAGCTCTGCTCCAAAGACTGCCTCATTTCAGCTACAAAAGGGGTCCCTGGACATGTCCACCTAGATGACTAGTTTTAGGTTTCCATAGCCCATCCTCAGGATCCAGAAGCCTCTAAAATGACCCACAGAACTTTGGGAAATGATTCAGTTATAATTACTGGTTTGTTTTAAAGTGTCAGACAACCGGAAGAGTTGTACAGGCTCTCCAAGGGCTTCAAGTTCAGTAACCCCTGTGCCCATGGAGTTAGAATGAGCCACCCTCCCAGCATAGTGTTGTATCCACCAGCTTGGAAGCTACCTGAACCCCATTTTTAAATTGAGATGTCGTTAAGAAGGTGTGATTGATTGGCCAAATTATTGGCCTGTGGATGATTAAACTTGGTGTCAGGAAATGTGAAAAGTTCTATTTTTTATTTTTTGGATTTTTTTGCTAGCCCAGGCTGACCTGGAATTCACTCTGTAGTCCCATGCTGGCCTTGAATTCACAGTGATCTTCCTACCTCTGTCTCCAGAGTGCTGGGATTAAAGGCATGACTACCATGCCCAGCCAGTTCTGACTCTTAATTACCTTTTCTGGCAATCACCTCCCATGCTGAAGCTGTCACTTCTCCAAGATCCACCCTACTAACAGAAACTCAGGCCTAAAGAGCTGACCATGCCAGCATAGGGGCACATACTTGAACTTCAAGCTACTTGGGAGGCTGAAGGGGGAGGGACCCCTTGACCTCAGTAGTTTGAGAACAACTGAGGCAAATAGGAAGACCCTGCCTCATAAAACAAACCAATAAAACCTTAGGCTTACTAGAAAAGCTCTTATTATGAAGAAGCAAAGACATTCCTATCACTTAGTTAATTCCAAAAAATTTATCAAATGTATATTTGTGCCCCCTTTCTGGGGCTGTTTCCTGTCTATAAAAGCAGAATTTTAAAAACCCACCAGTGTGGAAGCCAAGCAACATGGCAGTAATAGCCCAGGTAGACCTAACACAGGTCTCATCTCTGATAAGCTCAACAAGCATTTTTGAACACCTGTTTTGTGTCAGGTTTGGGGGAACAGGACAAAGCAATGGAAGCTGCTCTTCTGTGGGTTGGGTGTTTGCTTGGGTCTAGTTTTGTGTGAGGCCTGGAAGAACATAGGTGAAGAGTTGGGGTACCTCAGGGTAGGAGGCCTAGGGACATTCAGAGAAGAAGCCAGGTTCCAACTAGGCCTTAAAGGATGAGAAGCTGCTTCCTGGGCACAGTGGAAGAGCGAGAGGATTCTGGGATGGTCTTATGACAACTGTGAGATGAGGGCTGGTAGATTGGTGGAGGCTGTCCTATTCAGCTCCAGCAAGTGTGGTGTTCCTTTTGGGACTTTTGGTATAATTTTCAAGAGTCACTGAAGTTGCGTGTTTTTATTTTTCATGGTAGTGGGTTTTTTGAAAGAACAGAGAGAGAATATGAATATGAATGGGTGAGCCAGGGCCACTGCAAACGAAATCTAGATGTACTTACCACTTTGTGCATTTGGCTTTACGTGGGTCCTGCGGAATTGAACCCAGGCTGTCAGGCTTTGCAAGCAAGTGCCTTTAACAGCTGAGCCATTTCTCCAGCCCTAGTGGGTTTATTCTTTCATGTGTAGTCTCCTAATGTTTAAATGTTGGTTCTTCAAACTTGTACTAAACACTGTACGTGTCCAACCTGTGGACCAGATGTGGTAAGTAGGCCAGGTGGTGTTGATCTCTTACTGGGTTGCCTGGGTGCAGGCTCTCAGGAGAGAAGGGGACCATGTGTTTGTTTACTTCTGGGGTTGATTGGCTGGGTGACTGCTTAGCTCCTAGTCCAGGGTCTTCCTCTTTGTCTCTAGCACAAGGAGGGGATGCACTTGAGTATTTTAAAGTATCTATGTGAGATTACAAGGAGTGGGAAGGACTGCAGTGAACTGCAGAGCATTAAGCTGATAGCGTACATATCAAAGCATTAAAATGTTTAAACATCAATTTAGTCAATAAAAAAATAACGACAATACAGGGCTGGGGTAATAGCCCAGTTGGTTAAGTGCTTGTCTTGCAAGCATGAGGACCTGAGTTTGAACCCCAGAACCCATGTGACCAAATACCTTCCCTCACAGGAGAGATTTGCTTCGGCTTAGAGTTCCAGGGTGTATAGTCCATTGTGGCCTGCACAGTTTGGTGGCAGGAGTGGGAAGCTGGCTGGTCATGTTGCGTCCACACAGAAAGAGAAGATGAAGAGGAAATGGGGCCAGACTAGAAAACCGGCTGTAGTGGCCCATTTCCTCCAGCAGGTCTCCACCTCCTAATGGTGGTGTCAGCTGGGGACCAAGTGTTCAAGCACACAAGTCTATGGGAGACATTATACATTCAAATCACAATAGTATGTTTTTTATTAAAAAAGAAGAAGCTAGTGTGGTTGGTACATGTTTTCAATTCCAGTGCCCGGAGGCAGAGAGGTGGATATTTGGGCTTGGTGGCCAACCAGCCTAGCTAATTGGCAAGTTTCAGATTATCGAGAGACTGTCTCAAGAAATGATTGACAAAACCTGAGAAATGACACTGTCCTCTGGCTTCCACACACACATACATTCATAGCCCCTAAAAACACAACATGACACACTCAGGAATGCCCCCTAGATATGCCTTGATTTTGTTTCATGCCAGGAACTCAGTGGTTGATGGTGGCTAACTTTTGCACCATCCTAGTTTTAATAAGCCTTTTACATTGTGTAAGTAACAAGTGTTTGTTGTAGAAAAACTAGATTTTTTTTTCTTTGAAAATACCCTGTGATGACCCAAGAAAAATGGGGAAAAAAAGATGTCTACACAAAAGCTTATAAGTTCATAGCTACATTAGTCATGATAACCAAAACAGAAAAAAAAACTGAAATGTCTATCAATTAATGAACTGATAGATAAAATGTAGTATGTCTGTATAATAGGTTATTCAGTAATAGAGAGGAATGAATTGTTGATACATGCTACAACATGAATTAACTATAGAACCATTACGCTAAATGAATGAAGTCAGGCACAGAAGACCACATATTATATGATTCTGTTTCTATGAAATATCCAAAACAGGAAAATCCAGAGACAGGAACTAGATGAATGGTTACTGAGGATTGGGGTGTGAATGAGGAATGATTGCTGGTGAATGTCAGGTTTTTAATATTTGTGTTTGTATATTTTATGTTCGTTGACTATGTCTTAAACTTTCATTATGATGGCTTGCACACTTTAATACATGGGTATACATCCTTATATTTTCTCTAGGCTTTTTCCTGTATGCATGTATGTTCTAGTGTGTGATTGAGAAAGCTGGAGCTATTCAAGTCATGCTTTTTCACTTAAGTTGTCATGAGGATTTTCTATGTTAAACACAAGACTCCATCATTATTTTTAATGACTGTTAAGGTGTGCCATTACAGAAATTCCATTTATTTACCAAAATTTCCTATTCTTGAACATTTTGCTTGCTTCCAGTTTTTTTCTGCTATTTAAAATAATGTCATGGATGAAGAGATGGCTCAGTGTTTAAAGGTGCTTGCTTGCAAAGCCTGCCATTATGAGTTTGATTCCCCAGTACCCACATAAAAGGCAGATGCACAAAGTGGTACATGCACCCGAAGTTCATGTGTAGTGGCAAAAGACCCTGATATGCTCTTCATTCTCTGTCTCTCTCTCTCTCTGTCTCTCTCTCTCTCTCTCTCTCTAATAAAATTACTTTAAAAAATAAAAATAATGTCATGACCTTTTGTGCAGTAACCACTATGCACATGACCTCTCTCCTCCCAACAACCATTGATTACTAATAGCTCCTGGGGAAAATGGGACCTCATGAGCCCCTTCCCCATCCACGATGGAATGTTGATAGGCTCAGTCTTTTGCAGGAAACTAGCTGCTGTGAGTTCATGAGTAGTAATGGCTATGTTGTATTCAGAAGATGGCACCCTACAACTCCCCATCCTCTGGCTTTTATGTTCTTTCCACCCCCTTCCTCGATGCTTCCTGCGTCTGGAAGGGGGGAATATAGATGTCCCATTTAGGGCTGAGTACACAGTAGTATTTATTCTCAGCATTTTGGCCAGATATGCATCTCTGCACCAACCTCTGCCTACTGAAAAAAAGATCCTCTGACCAAGGCAGAGAGTGGCACGAATTGGCCTGGATATTGGCTCTCACCGGACCTCTTTTGCATCCCTTTCCTGGCTCCTGGAATTGCTTCTGATGGTTGTTCAGAGAAATATAGTCCGTGGTGAGAAAAACATTGTGGTGAGAACAGCTGGGTCCATGCATGAATCAGAATGCAGAGAAAGGGGAATTCCAGTATGCTATAAATACCATTTTGTTTTAAGTTCTTTTTAAAGCACCTTATCCACAGCTGGACTTATCTGGATACTTCCTGGTTTGAATTTGTCAACACTTTGCTTTAGTCTTGGCAGGTCATAACTGAAACCTTGCTCTGCTGGCAGACATCTCTGTAGAGAGACCCCACCCCCATACTTTGCAGCTTTCCTTAGTCCATGCAGAAGCTTCGCAGGAGTCCGGGCTGCTGGGTTTCTGTTGCACAGGCTTGGTGTACTGTTAGGATAGAAAGTTGTCTCTTGCCATCATCTTTAAGAGAAGCTTTGACCTTGAAGCCAGGCCAGACCAGAGGACTCACAGGTGTTGATGATGTAGTCAACCAGCCACTTAAGCAGTTTGGGTTTCCCCCTGAAATTTCTTCCCCTATGGAACTCACAGAAACTATGATCCAGGCTATTGGGGACCTGGTGGCAGAGCTGATGAACGTGGACTGTGGGCCTCGCACCATGCATGCCTCATCACCTACGTTTCCATTACTCTCCAGAACAGCTCTGGCAGGAAAGGACTGCTGTTCCCATGTACATCCCAGAGGTACAGAGCAGCTTGTACAAAGTCGTAGGCTGTGTAGAGCCCTTACCTGGCTGTACCTCTTCATCCTGTGCTATGTTCCTTTCCACAAGTGAGCAGCAGTGAAGTGAAACTCTGGCTGTGTAACCTTATTTTCCTTGCAAGAAGCTTAGGGGAAATTCCTCCAGTTCTTAGTGATTTAGAGGTTTGAAACAGTGCTTTAACTGTCACCTAGGAAGGTGGGCAATGTTGGGGCATTGTGCCAGTTTCAGTACATTTGGAGAGGCTGGCCCTTACCAAGGTGATTTGCTCTGGTGCGTAATAAAACATTGCTTTCCTTTTGTGTAACCTTTACCCCTGTGACTTTGAGGCTGAGATTTGGAGTCCCCAGAGATTGGTATCATGGGCCTTATTTTGAAAGTTCTCCAGCTGCATTTACAGTGATGATTCTTTTCTCTTTTTCTGCAGGATTTGGTCAACACTGGACTGAGCACTTTCTTTTTCTTTATTGCCTCTGTGGTATTGGCTGCTTTAAACCACAAAACAGGAGCAGAAATTGCTGCCGTGGTAAGTAAACCAGCACGACCCAAATGCAGGCTGATTTGGTACTTCTGCCCTATGGCATGTGTCCTACTCACCCTCCTGATAGAAGCTCTTTGTTCCCCTTGGCCCAAGTTCCACCTTGCTGCTGATTTAGAAAGAACATGGATCACTTTTGTAATGGACAAGGAGTGAATAAGAGGTTTAAAAATTACTGAACTGACTGCTTTCCCAGGGCCACTCAGAAGTCCACAAGCCTGATGAAATAATTTTTGTTTTTCGAGGTAGGGTTTCGATGTAGTCCAGGCTGACCTGGAATTCACTATGTAGTCTCAGGGTGGCCTCGAACTCACAGCGATCCTCCTACCTCTGCCTCCTGAGAGCTGGGGTTAAAGGCATACGTCACCATGCCTGATGCTGATTAAATAATTTAAACCCCACCAGGTCTCATCCAGAAGTGTCCAGGTGAAAATAAGAGGGCACAGTGGCTGTGGTATAGAACATTGGTCCTGTGGCTTACTGTGGTACTCATATGTAAGAATTCTTTCTATATAACATTATATCTGCATTACATTTTCACATGTAGGACCAGCAGCCATGAATTGAATATAGTAAAAGAGACATTTTTGTGATTTAAAAAAAATATTTAGGTTGGGCTGGAGAGATGGCTCAGCAGTTAAGGCACTTGCCTTCAAAGCCTCCTGACCCAGGTTCAATTCCCCAGTGCCCATGTAAAGCCAGATGCACAAAGTGGTGCATACATCTGAAGGTCGTTTGCAGTAGCTGGAAGCTCTGGTACACCTACTCTCTCTGTCTCTCTGGACTTCAGTGAGACCTTGTCAAAATGGCATTAATAATACTAATGCTATTACTAAAAATAAACAGTAGCCAGGACTGGTGGTGCACGATCCAGGTCAGCCTAGGCTAGAATGAGCCCCTACCTCAAAAAAAGAAAAGAAATGGCAATAATAGTAACTAGAAATAGATCCAAAAACCTTCAGAAGACCACTTCAGCTGTCTTTGGGTCACATAACTAGCACTTCGGCCAGTGGCAGCTCCGTATTGACCATAGCTGGAGATGGGGTGTTACTGGAAGGGGCTATGTGAGCTTGACTCCCCATGATGACACTTAGCTCTAGGGCAGATGCACAAAGCTAACTGTGCCCATGTGTTTTAGATATTTGGCTTCTTGGCCACAGCAGCCTATGCAGTGAGCACATTCCTGGCTGTACAGAAATGGAGAGTCAGCCTCCGACAGCAGAGCGCCAATGACTACATCCGAGCTCGCACTGAGTCCAGAGATGTGGACAGTCGTCCTGAGATCCAGCGCCTGGACACGTGAGGATCCACCAGACATCCTCCCTCCTGCCCTCATTCATGCCATCCTTCCAGTGAAGTTTTCTTTCTCTCAGCACATAGATTTTCCTGTGATCCAGTTGAATTTTGTCCTCTTTGGTAAAAATTCAATTTGGGAAATGGTATCCAGAGTGGCCTAATGGATGGATCTCTAGTGGGATGGAGAGGCCTCAGCCCTACAAGAGCAGCTGGCCTCACTGACTGCCCACATCCACTCTAGGTCTCAACTGTCCCAGAACAGAGAGTCACATCTGACTCTGAGCCACCCTGTCATGTGCATTTGTGATGAGTCAAAACTTTGGATAAAATGGGGCTGCTAAGTAGGAAACTACATGTCACCAAAAAAAAAAAAGGTACGGGGATGGTTCTTGGGCAGCTCCTCCAGCACACTGTGGGTAGGTATTGAGTCTGGCTGCCTGGATCCACCCTCCTCGTCTTTGATGCCTGGGGCATCCAGGTAGCTAGCACAGTCCCAAGGCCGCATCTGCATCTAAGGGCTTTGGCAAATGGATGTGCTGTGCCTGACAGGAAAAGCTGGTGTCCTGTGGGGCAGCTTCCTGGGACCACTGACGCACAGGACAGCACAGTGTATCTCCTACCCTGCTGAGGAATCACTCGATTCTTCCTCGAATCCCTTTCCTGGGTCCCATATTCCTACACAGGACTTTAGTTTGTCAGTCTCCTGCCTACCCTACATACTACCCTACGCTCTGAGGCTGAGCTGCAGGTTCTGCAGTTTACCCTCTCAGGTAAAAGCTGCAAAACCACCCATTCCACCAGCCGAAGCACTTGCCCGCTGGCTGGCCTCATGGACCTCGCTTGGGGGTGTGTTTATGTGTGTTGCAAAGCAGCACATGTGAATACACACCTGTTTTATGGACCCATGCTAATTCTCTAAATGCCTGAGAATAGCTCTAAAATGATTCTGAGTTGATTTGTCTAGGATTTGAAAATACTTGAATTTGCGCCAGGACACATCTTCCATGGATGTTTCAGACGACGCCAATGTTGCTTTGGGTGCCTAAGTGTCATCACTATGGGCATTGGTCTTGGAGCCTGTAGAAAATCCTAGTTACTTAAGGTTTTTGATTGGTTCTTGATGAAGTGAAGATTATTTTTGTGGCGATATGAGTTAAACAAATCCCTATGATGTTGTAGTTTGTTGTTGTTAGACTAGTTAATCTTTTTGGAAAAATTGTTTTAACTTGCCCGGTTCTTACCCTGAACTGTTTTAATGTTTACAGACCTCTCTGTAGCTCTAATGTTTTGTGTGTAGTGCCCATGAAGGAATGGCACTGCTGGTATGAAGAGTTCACCAGGGCACACAACCCCCAGCATCCTGCCCTGAGGACCACTTACAGCTTGAGCAGTGTGCTCTGTTGTAAATACACCAGACGTGGGGGGCAGCGTGGGGAGAAGAGTCTGAGGACGCTCCCCCAGTGCACCTGTGCTTTGTCATTCCTAGCAAAGAGCATGTCTTGACAGCAAGGAGGGCCCTTGGTCAGGGGGCCCTGTGGGCAGGGAGGGCACAGGAAATGGCATCAGGCTATATCTGGAAGGGGGCTGGGGCTGGCTCACTGCCAGTTCTGCTGCAGTTCCTCCTGGCTGGCAGTGACCCAGGTCACATGATGGGGACTGACCTAGCTAGACTGGTGATAACTCTGGTCCCAGCCTCTGATAGAGCCCTTTGCCCATGCATGTCACGAGTCAGTACACTTTATGCTTCTCCAACTTTGAACCTGTTATATGTAGTAGTAGGAGTAGTAGGAGAGGTGATGGCATCTGAGTTTGATCTGTTCATTTTACATGGCTATTTTGCATTTGTTGAGTATGTCTGTATAATCAAAATTGGGCTTTTCTCCTGAGAATTCCACTTAAAATTGGGCCCCCAACGACTTAGCCATGGGTCAGATGGTGCTCACTTGGAAGGACCACCCCAGGTTTATCAGAAATCTGCTAGGAGTCATGTTACTTGGCCTCAATAAAAGGCCACCTTTGAAGTGGGACTAAAGAAAGAACCATTCATGCAGGATCGTTGCCCAAGTTTTCCCAAGTCACTTCAATAAAAGCATTTTCTCATCTGGTGAAAGGAGACTGTTGACTGGCCTTCTGAGGAAGCATTGCCAGCTGAAAGAAATAATGCTGAGAGACAGCAAAAAGTGATGCTGTCTTCTGTCCAGAGAGACTTAGGAGTACTTTGCATCTTAGTTATAGAATCTTAGAATCTTTGGAATTCTTTATGTCTCAGTAACTAATATCATTTGTGCTGAGCTTTCCCCGTGGATTTTGTAAATGCATTTCCTGTGCTATTTAACTAGTTCTCATAGACCCAGAGTGGCCTGTGTACTTTGTAATCGGTGTAGTGCAGAGCCCTGTCTCCTCGTGGAATCCAGCATGGTGAGGAACAGGAAAGATGAGCAGAGACACTTGGGTTTTTATTCTGCTGCCTCTGGATACAAATGAAAGACATTCTAGATTTGAGGTCTTTTAAATGACTTCTTTACAAGCTGAAGGAAGCATATTTTTGCATTTAGTATTCTCCTTTGGCCCAGTATCACTTAGCT
Organism: Zapus hudsonius; assembly: GCA_004024765.1. Taxonomy (NCBI): domain Eukaryota; kingdom Metazoa; phylum Chordata; class Mammalia; order Rodentia; family Dipodidae; genus Zapus; species Zapus hudsonius. The sequence continues at coordinate 3,870 of PVHP010011201.1, read as the reverse complement.
TTGGGGTATTTTTAAGGCTGAGGCATCCATTTCCTGGTGGAATTAATTGGCTTTTTAATACTTGCAACAAAACTGAAGGGAACTGCAGTTGCTGTGAATATCTGGTGTGCTCACAAGATACAGGATTGAAGACCTCCACCACTAGGTGCTTTTGATGGGTGCAAACACTGATGCCATCAAAGAAATTGTATTTTGGCACTGACTTTGTTGAGTGATTTCTCCCCCCCCCCCAAAAAAAAAGAAAAGCAAAAACAACTGTCCTCTCTACCTGCACTTTGCTGAAAGCACAGAGAGCAAAGTCTGTTCCTCTGTTTTATAGAGACTATAGTCTAGAAAACCTATATTTAGTTGTTGGCCCATAGAAAATCTCTTCAGAGAGGTTCCATTTTGAGTAAACAGCTGGGCTGGGAAGATAGTTCAGTGGTTAAAGGTGCTTGCTTGCAAAGCCTGCAGGCCCAGGTTCAGTTTCCCAGCACTCACATAAAGTCATATGCACAAAATGATACATGCATCTGGAGTTTGTCTTTAAAAAAATAAACAGCCACCCAGGGGAGATGACTTGTCTACAAAAAGGAAGAATACAGTAGCCTGCCCACACCCAGTGCCCACATCTTTCTTAGCTACATGCAGAAGTACCAGAGTGGGCAGAGCTTGGCCATAGGGAACCCAGTGAGGACTAGCCAGACTCTGACACTTGGTCCTGGGCCCCATTAGCATCCATTGGCAGGAAAACTCATGCCTGTGGATAGGCTGGGTTCTAGAGGCTTCTGGAGAAAGCTTGATGTCTCAGTAGGAACATCTCTGCTCTCTGTAAGTTTGTGGTTTCATCTGCCTTCTTGGAAGCGTTCCTAGTGGTGCAGACTCAGCTTCAGTCCCAGGCAGTCTGAGGAGGTAAAGGCCTCTTTTGTCCTCACATGTATGTTAATTCTTGCCTGACATGAATGAATCTTTGCTAACCCTTAAGAAGTAAGCCCAAGCTCACCACTTCTTACAGATCTGCAAGCACTGTTTGCAAGAAATCCCTCACCTATTCATAAGATGGCCCGAGGACTAATCCCTGCACGTGCCTGATTTCCTGTGGGTCAGTCATAGGAGCATGGAGACTTGTGTCCAAGTTAGTGATGTAGGAGGTTCTTGCTCTGCCATCTGTGTTCAAAACAAGTAGTCACTGAGGTCATGGTGCCTTGATCGCCCTTTTGTTCATAGCACTAGTGTTAACCAGGCAACAGGCCCTGGGTCAGATTCTGTCAGCACACACCCTCAGGACCAGCAGGGCAAGGGGCTTGGTGGGCAGGTGTGGTCTGTGTAATAGAGACCTGTGGGCAAAGGAAAAAGGAAGGAGAGGTGGCTGTGGCCATAGATGGCGTTAGATGTGTTTACACCAGGCTGCCTTGGAAACGTGCTTGATTAACTGCCTTTCTAGTGCTTGTCTTCATTTGGGACTTAATTGGTGGCTAAGAGCTGAGTGTTGGAGACCACCATTCCTTTGTGCTGGCTTCACCTGGGTCCGAGCAGGTGATAGCTCTGGCGTACCTCAGGCAGGATGCAGACTAAACAGCCAGTTTCCTGCTGGGTATGATATGAAATCTTTTGTCTTTAACAGCAGATATCTTTAAAATCATAAGATTTGCCTGGTTGAGAAAGTAACTTGAAATATTTGGCCTCTGAAAGAAAATACCCTCAGCATGTTAAATCTGGAAGAATTTTCTTTGGAAAGAGAATATTCCATTGAACCTTTTCTTTATGCCAAACAGTAGTTTTTTCCTTTATCTTGAAACAGAGGAGAGGATCCTTTATTTTCCCTTCTCTTCTCTGGAATATTTCTATTTGTCTATTTCTCAGCCTTTGGTTTTTTGTTTTTTTTTTTTCTTCTTCTCATTTTTCTTATTTCATAAATCTAAAAAGAAAAAAAAAAAAGATCCTACAAGCCACAGAGCTTGAAGCACTGGCGCCTTATGTAGAATCAGGTTTAGGTTATAGGTCCTTGAACAGTGTGTCATTGGGTTAGCCTGTTCTATTGTGAGAGTTCAACTTGGGCCGGCTTTTGGTAAGTTACTCTCACTTGGACTCTGATGAGCTTGTGGATCTTGCATGGTTATCATTTTTTTGGTGACAAGTCTGGGTCTACCTTAGTCAGCTTCATTGATGGGATGCAGGGCAGGCCCAGAGCATTTTCATAATTGTACCCAAAGAGATGGCAATGGTGTGTATAAAAGAATTTCAGTAATCATTTGTGTGGGATTCAGTAAGGATCTGAAACTGTCAAACCCATGTTGTCTTTAGATGCTGCTGCTGACCCCCCCCCCCTTCTTTTGGTAAGGAAAGCCACCCAGCAATGGCTAGGAAGTGAGAACAGAGGAGGGAGACTTGAGCCCAATAAAGGCAAGGCCAAGCCTGGCTTGACTGAAAGCCACTCTGTCTGCTAACCCTGCTTTGCCTCCTGCTTCTTTCAGAACAGAATGAGCAAGTTTCCAGGTTCTGGTCCCTCTCTGGAGATGAGGAAGCAAGTATCTGGGCCTGAAGGAGAGCCTGAGCTAAGGGCTGGGGCGGTAATGCTGTACAGACCCACCTGTCTCCATCGCTTTCATTCCTGTTTTAAAAAGACTTTTCAAATCATTGCTTCTCATAATTTGATTGTGTTGTGGTCTGGTTCCTTCTGGGAGAGTGCTAGGGAGTGACACTGTCTGTATATGTTGAAGTTTGTAGGGGTTCAGGAACCCATGGCAGAAACACTAAGCTATTTATTACAGGTCTGTCTGTTGTTCTGTCTTTGTATATTTTAAGACAAGTGATCACTTCACCTTTGGTGCCTTCCATGTGTCACAGAAGCACGCGCGTCAATCACGGAGTTAGAAAAAGAGATGTACATTTAGTTAAAATAAATAACACTATTTTTGTAGCATGATTTTAGATTGTGTCCCTTTAATATTGCTTTCAACAATGTTGGTCTTGATGTCTGGGCCATTTTCCTTTTAAACTCCATGTGTTTTTTTTTTTTTTTTTTTTAAAAAAAAAAGCTCTCCTGGCTAATGTCTCCTCCCCACATTTCACTTCTGCTGACTCAAAAAGTCTGAGTCAGAAGGTATTTCTGTGAAAAAAAATTGAGTCAGTATAATTCATTTGGCATCCTTTGACAATTGCTCTATCTGAAGAGCCTCTGCTCACCTTGGGCAGAAGAAAGTGGTCCCACATCGACTGTGCTCTGACTTCCCCTTGCTGGGGCCATGACGTGGAGTGCACACCTGACTGCCCCGCTGCTCTGGCCAGTCCCAGGCTGCTCTCTGGGCTGGGGCTGGAGAGGTGGGCTCGGGGCTTCTCCCAGATGGGCTTGTGGGTGGCCAGAATGCCATAGGTACCAAGGCCCAGGGCGACCTACTAGCTCCTTGTTTTCCCTGTGTCGGGTCAAACTAGCTGAGCCATTGCTGAGTGAAGGTACGAAGCTTCTGAGATATAGAACTGTAGCTTATTTGTTTTCCTCAAGAGTCAGAACATACGATTCTGTGATAACAAAGGAAGGTGGTTGACAACCTTGGCACTTTGTTCACCTAGTGGTACATTTGGGGACAATGTAGTCTCACTCTGCTCCTGTCTCACATCTGTTTCCTCCCTCTCTGTGTCTCCTCTTAAGACAGGATCTTGTTAGGTGGCCCTGGCTGGCCCGAAACTATGTATACCAGGTTGACCTTGACCTTGTGGCAATCTTCCCAAGTGCTGGGATACAGTTCTGTGCCACCACATCTAACTAAAGTCTGTTTGGGACAGTTTATAGATTTGGAGGGGGCATGCCAGGGTGAAATCCACTGGGTACATCTTACTTCAGAACTGTTTTCAGGGCAGAACTCCCATCCTGGCTTCTCAGCCTGATGTGGC
>PVHP010011200.1:0-39437 GCA_004024765.1 Zapus hudsonius | reverse complement strand
AAATGAAGCAGGAGGGTGAATGGTGGAGAGGGGCACCCCTCTCTCTGGCCTCCACAGTGAATGCACTAGGAGCTACATCAGCACACACATGTGCATACACTACACACACCGCACCACACATACTTCACACACATGCTTAGAAAAGAAACCAATAGATTATCCCTCAACGGACATATACAATATTTTTCCTTGTCTTCATCACTATAAATGTCAGGTTTTCAATTAAGCTTGCGCACTATGTTTAGACTTCAATGTTTTTATTTTACATTTGCCATTTGACTAGTGTCCAACCTTGTATTTTATTTCAAATTCCTCTTGTCCTTGTCTTCTAGGGAATGAACTTCCTTTCCCTCCATGCATCCTGCAGTGAACCATTCACTGTTCATTGATCAAAGGGAGATGGTGCTTCAAGGTCAAGGGAATTAGAACACTTATAAAAGAACTTGGGTTGTGATTCAGTTGAAGAGCATTTGCCTAGCATGTGTGAGGCTAAAGGTTATATTCCTTGTAACACACACACGCGTACACACACAAATAAGTAACTTAAAATGTTCTCAAAATACAACTGTGATCAAACTACACTATGCTCAGTATTATGTTATTATATTACATTCTATATTATATTGTGCTCATAACATTAACTACACTTCTTGTAACTTCACATTACCTGACTTTTCTGCTTGTAAAATTTGTTAATTATAGGGTAGCCTATCCTTCACCTAGAGAACATTCCAGCTTCACCTCACTTGTGCAATCCCTCATTCCATCCTAAGCATACCTTTTGAAGTGATTCTGTTCTGTTTTGTGAAACATCATAGATTATTATTAACTTTTAATATGATTCTTCCTATTCCACCTTGACACTGAATTTATTTGATAGCAGAAATAATGTCTAAATTATTTTTATTCCTCATGATATTTAAGTGTATTATAATATTTGTTAATAAAAGTATGTTTTTTAAGAATTTTGCTCACTTGATTTAGCATAGCTCTACTTTATTCAGAGACCAATGATAAAAAAGCTAGCTGAGATAACCTATTAAGCGTCTTATTCTAGACCTCCACACCAAGTCCCCTACAAGTTACAATCTACAGATAGGATGGAAGTTCCTAGGAACTATTTGCAAAAAAAAAAAAATACATTTAACAATATCTATGAGACCACATTGTATGAGTCATTTTTAGAAAAGTTTAATTTTCACATTTATATTATTTTCCTGATCAGTCTAAAAAGCTTATTTTTTATCTCTAACACTTGATAGATGACCCAATACATGATGATATGGAGCCTCTGGAAATTCAAATAGTATGTTCAAAACAACTTCTGTGTGCAGTGCCCATTACTTACTTCCTTTGGACCATCAGATATGATCTTTGCTAGAAATGCATAATGAAATTTAAAACACTAAGATTCAATTCAAATCAATAAGCCCCCTGCATTTTTCTATCAAAATGCTGAAATCTCTAAAAATAATGACTTTACCTTAAAATAAAGATCATTTTAAAGGTATGTGTAGGATGATTGAAAGTAATGTGTATGTCTAAATTACCGGTAAATCTTTCCATCTAACCCCATTCCTAGCTCACTGTAGGGAAAATACAATCCTGTGAATGAAATACGATGATCAGTCTTAAGTAGCAAGGTTGAATTAAGCATACACATACTTTCATATTAACCATTTAAGCATTTTTCATTTATATCAGGAAAATTCAATTTTCAAACACCTAAAAAAATCCTATTCACAAATACACAGAAACAAAGTAAAAAAAAAAAACACCTATTGTTAACACAATAGACATGTGCTGATTCCCCCCCCCCCCAGGGAATGAAGAAGGAGAATAGAGTAGACCCAAGATATTGTCAATAATATGCTGTCAGGGATTGTATGGTGCAAACCGGAGTTGCCCTTTAACCCTTGATTTTTTTTTAATTCAGCACTATTATTACACACATTATTAGTTTTACTGGTAAATCAGGAGCAAGTTTTTGGAATCCAGCTGTGACCCCAGGGCAAGAACCTTTTGCCTGCTGTCACCTCCTGACAGTTGAGGCTGTTAATTACCTCCATCAACTAGAACACAAGCACCTCTCTGTCTGACAGCTGCTGGGCTCAGCTTCAGACACTGGCAGCTTGGGAAGATTTAGAACCTGTAAGAAGGGCTCCTATGTAAACAGTTTATCATACAATAGTCGAAGACCACAGTAGACCCACATCAGTAAACAAAGGAAGGTTCTGCCACCTTTTCTTGCCCTGATAGGGTAGCAAAGAAAAAAGCAAAAGCATAAAACAACAATATTAACAAAAGCTTTTGTTTTTATATTCTTTCTTCAAGAGAATAAAACTGGGGATTTAATTCTGAAAGCTTTATGCCAGTTCCTTGAAGGAAAGGCAATTATTTACTTTTGTAGATAGAAATAAGTTTGGGTGGACCAATAAAAGAATTCAAGGGCTGGGGAGATGACCCAGTGATTAAAAGTGTTTGCTGTGAAAGCTGTATGACTGGAGTGCAGATCTCCCAGACCCATGTAATGCCTAACATAGTAGTGCATACATCTTTGATCCCAAAGTGCCTATGGCAATGGGAGGAGGCAATCCCAAAGATTACTGGCCAACTAGCTTGGCATTCCCAGTGGCAAAAAGAAAGATTTTGTTCCAGAACAACAAGGTCAAAGACAAAGATGGACAGATGAAGTTGCCCTCTGATCTCAATTGTGCACCATGGTACATGTACATAACACACATACCATACACACACATGCAAATACATAACCAAGAAAAAGAAGTCAACATTTGTGCTTCATGTTTATCTTGCAGAATCACAAAGTAAGTAGGAAAGCTTAAAGCTTACTCGTGGTTAATGATAATGTATGGGTATTTACTATAAAATGAACCTGTAGCTGTACACATAATGAAAATTATATATGTGCTCTATGATATAGCTGATCATTTCATAGTTTTCCAAAACTATGCTCAATACTTAGAAATATGTTATAACCTCCTTTCATAAATTCACAAAAAGTTTTAAATGTGAGCTTTATTAGTTGAGCAAATAAATCAAAATGCCAAGAAAGGAAACTGACATGATCCTTAATTGTATAGATTTTATTTGAACATGAAAATTCAGTCCTCTGAACTGCATTGCTTTAATGATTGCTTAAATGAGTTTCAAAAGCCAAGAGGTTTAGTGTAAGTCACAGTCAAAACCTAAAATAATTTTTTTCTAAACACACATACACACTTGCACAGGTGTTTATGTGTGGATGGGTGTGCCAGGGCTTCTTGCCACTGCAAATGAATACCTGATGCTTGTACCACGTTTTTCTACTAGCTTAAGAGGGTGGTTTGGGAAATCAACTTGAGGCAGCAGGCTTTGCAAGCATGTGCCTTATACACTGAGCAATCTCCCCAGCTCCTAAAGAGTTTGTTTTAAAGAACTAACAACAAGCATGCTTCCCTGCGACAAATGGCATTTAGTAATTCTCAACAAAGTAACAAAATGAAATTATTTATTTCTTTGAGGTATTTCTTTGTGTTTTTCCCCAGAGGAAATAGAAATGTTCCTGACATTTTTCTAAGAACCTGTTTTATGAAAAGTATCTGACAAACTGAGAATTAGCTATTACTATCCAGGTGCATGCACTTGCCCCTCCACACACATGCACACTATACACTATACTACTCTATTGCAAAAATAATTCAAAACCTCATGCTTGAGTAAGAAGAGTTACTACATCTTTGTACAGTTTGCCTTGCCTTCAAGCAATTTGAGATCTATTTGTTACTCACAGTTTTCAACCCCCTTGAAGTATCTGTTACTATTGTTGATAATAGCAAACACCATTGATTGCTTATAATCTGCCACACAAAGTGAACTTTTTCTCGCTGGTTCTTTACACAGGCCTCTGGAGACAGGTTGTAACATTGCCCTTACTGTGCATGCTCAATCATGAAGCCTACAACTGTCCAGCAGAGAGTCAATGGCAAGTCTTTCTGTTTCTTAGTTCCAGGTCTTATCACTCTAGAACCCTACCTAGGAACCAATGACACTTGTCTGACACTTTGAAAGACAATCACATTTCTGTGCTTTCCTGTCTCTCCCCCTGTTTTCCACAACTTCATTTGTTTTTCATGTTGTTCTGTATGTTCATAGATGACTTTTTTTCATTTCCTGGGATTCTTTCTGTTCATTGTTCACATTGATTTTAGAAGTCTTTGGCTTTCAGTACTGTGGCTGTGATTCCAAGATCATTGCTTTTCTTGAGGGCCCTTTATTAAGTCCTTTCTTCTCCTGAAGACATGCTCTGTCACTTCACATTGCCTCATAGTTGATGGTGTTACCATCCACCCAGACCTTGGGAATGTCTTTCATCATATATCCTGGCTAAACAAAATCAAAATTTTATGAATCCGACTTTGAAGAAAATCTTTTCCCCCTACACTTATGGTAGCATCCAGTTAGATTCCCTATGATCACTCACAAAAGCAGAACTTTGGCAGTGTTTCTCACTGTTTTCATTGCCTCTTGTCTCTGCCTTCAATAATCTTCTCACATTGTGTCATGGAAGATATCCTCCTACACAGAGAATGGTTCTTAGAACTCCCCTCCTCTTAAAAGAATCTTCAATGGTTGTGAATGTAAACAGACCAATATATCCAGTCTTAGTAAACCCATGACTTAATTCTCTTATCAGTCTCACTTCTCCCCAGTACCCAAGATGCACTCTGCACTTCTGGAGTTAGGTTCTTGCCTGGCCTCTCCTAGCTTAGGCTATCTGTTATTTATGGAATGCTTCTTCTCTCATCTTAATCCCCTTGAATCCAACTCTGGTTTTCCTCCATGAAACTCCTCATCCTCCTACTAAAAATTCGTCCCCTTCACTTGCTCAACAAGTACTTATTGAATTTTCCATGTGCCTAATGCCCATACTAAGCTTTAAGGTCCTTAAAATTAATGACAAGCTCCCTTTGACCTCAAAGAAAATCTAATATTCTAAAGGAGAAAACAAAGAAATAGAGTAATTACCCATGATTTTTATGAAATATGCAAATTACTGAAGCTCTCTCAGGAAAAAATAACTTTAATAGCACTATTATTACTTAGGTTAAAGAGGGAGGGGGAGAAAGCCTTCAGAGAAAATTCTGCTAAACATTTAAGGATTAAATGACACTATCACAACACAAAGTTTTCAAGAAATTAGTGCTCACCATTACATTGATATGAAAATTAGGCCAAGGTCTGACAAAATTAGTAGGGCTTTTATAAAGCTCATTGATAGAGTGCTTGCCTAGCATGGATAATCATGCCTTGCATGGCTGAGTTTTAGGTTCAATCAATAGTTTCACTCAAAACAAAGAAGGAAGGAAAGAAAAGAAGGGAGGGAGGAGAAGAGGAAGGAAGTGAGAACAGGAGAAGAAGGGAGGGAAGGGAAAAGAAGGAAGGAGAGAAGAAAAGGTTCGTACAGTAAATATCTGATAAAAAATGTATTCAAACTACATAAAGAATTCTTGAAATAATAGGTAAAATTATTTTAATCACCATTTCAGTTGAGATGATAAATGAACACCAATTGAGCACTTAAGAAGTAGTTAAACATTATTTATAAAATAAATACAAATAAAAATCCAAGGAACTAGCACTAAACACTGATTAGAACAGCTAAAAATCTTAGGGGCTGGGGAGATGGGTCAGCAAGGAAGAACATTTATGAGTTTGTTTTGGCCTTAGTTTGATTCCCCAGCACCCAGGTAAACAGACTGGGTATGGCCACACAAGACTATAACCCCAGTACTGTACTGTGGAGAGCAGAGACCAGAGAAATGCTGGGACTCACTGGTCAGCCCTCTGACCAAAACCGACAGCTCCAGGTACAGTGAGAAACTCCATCTCAAGGAAACACATGGGTGTACAAAAAAGGGGGGGGGCGTGGAAACTCTGGTCATTTTTTTCTGAGCCTTTCATGCATGTGGATAGGGCACATGTATCTGCACACATACATTCATACACCACACAAAACACCACACATGCTACACACAAAAAATAGAGAGAAAATAATTAAAAATTTAAATGTTGATTATAACTACTGATAAGGGGATGAAGCAAGTGAATGCTCCAGCATTTCTGGTATAAATGTAAAATGACATAAACATTTCTGAAAAACAGTTGGCATTGTAAAATTAAACACATACTTAGCATTGTCTGCATGTGATCTCCCTTCTCTTTCTTCTCCAAACATGTGTGTTACCTCCAGGTTTAACTTCCAGTATCATAAATTCATTATTTTGTCATTTCATTCAGAAAGTACTTAAAATAATTCTTTAAAAAATATAAATTTAATAAAGGGCAGAATTTTTACCAAAATTTGTTTTCAAGTTAAGGCAAATAGTCTTTACCCCAAAACCTTACAAGGGAAATAATGCCTACTAATTAACCAAATATTGCCAAATAAGGTAAAAAAGATGGGCTATGTTACAATAGGTCATGCATACTAGTGTCTTACACTTGACCTGTGTCTCGAATACTTGTCATAACCACTTGTCGTTTGAGGAGAATGGCTCCTGCCTTTGTTTAGCTTGTATCATGTGGGACCCTGATAAGAGGCACGGAGGATATAGGGTTTTGCTGAGACCATAATGTGTCCCACTGTCTCCTTCTGTTAAAGGAAGTCGAGGTGGGTGAGACCCCAATTATCTCAAGCATATCCTGGACCCTCTAGCCTCCAGGCAGGCCACAGAAAGCCCTGAGATAAGCAGGCAATTTAAGGCCTAAACTTACTCCAGCTGTAATAACAAACCTGGACAATAAGGTTACAGTTCCTCTGCAGTCATCACCATTCTATACCTATCTAGAGTCATGTAGAAAGCACCCCCCCCAACTTATCTATGCAAACTAGGCATCCACAGGGTACTGGCCCCTGCCAATCCACTCATGAGATATCCACAGACTACCCTGCCCCTACCAATCCCCTTGCTGCCTATGCCCCTGTCTCTGTCTTTTTCTCTATATAAACAGCCTTTATTTATACAATAAATGATCTGCCTGCTGTGGCTGCATCCTGAGAGTTGTTTCTCTTATAGGCTCACAGTTATTACAAGGCTCTGTTCACCCACCTCTGTGGATGAACAGGTAGTTGATGTGCGCTACTACTCCCCAACTAAGCCACGGACTGACAGTATCATAGCTTCATGTCAGTAGTGGGGAATTGAACCCTGTGTTGGCAAGCTTTGCAAGCAAGCAAGGCTTCAATGCCTGAGCCATTGCCCCTAACAATGTCTTTTAGAGAACAAATTCTGCTCTTAGGAACACAAAGACTATCATCTGAATGCTCAAGGTTCAGGACAATCAGAAGTCAACTATTAAAACTAAATAAATGGAAGTGAGTTTTTCTTGCTGACCACAGGAGCAACTGGTTTCTTTTGCATTAAATAAGTATAAATTATCATTTCCTGTCATTGTCTGTCATATAAAAGACATGTCACAAGTAGCCAGAAAGAAATTCAGACTCTTGTATGGATTCTAAAGATAATGTACTGTGGGAGCTAGTGCACACTCAGCCACACACACACACACACACACACACACACACACACACACACACACACACAGCTTGTCTTTGAAATAAGGAGAAAAATCGACATTTTTTTTTTTTTTTTTTGGAGAGTGACTTGTTAACTCTAACAGTACATGCTACAAAGACGAGGGCTGAAATCTTCAACAGACATGCCCATCTCATCAATCACTGTTCTTAGGTTAGAAAAAACTTCTGCTTTTTCATGTGTTATGATGTTTAAAGAGCAATTCTAAGTAAAGAAACAAGTAAGAAATAGTTCAATGATAATGACCCAGGTCAATTTTTCATGATAGTAAGTATATAAAATAATAATTTTTAAAGTTATGCTTTGCTTTCTCCTTGATTTTTTAAAAATAATTATCCACGGGATGGGGAGATTGCTCAGTGGGTTAGATCAATTGCCACACAAACATGAGGGCCTGAGAGGGACTGATTTGCCCTGTCTTGTCCACATAAACAGCAGGGCATAGCCATGTATATTTGTTACCCCAGTCCTGTGGGGACTTGAGACAGAGAAAGTTGCTGGGGCTGTCTGTTCAGACAAACTGAAAAAAAATATATAGCAAATTTGGGTTCAGTGAGATCATCTGTCTTAAGGAAACACACAGAGAAGCTATTGAGGGCTGCCTTTTTCCTCTAGTCTCTGTGCAGGTATACACATCTGCACACACATATACAAATACCACACCACACATATTACTCTTACACACACACACACACACACACACACACACACACACACACAATTTCCCACAAATTCTCATGTATTTGTGAATCATCCATATCACTGATATCAACAAAGTTTTCCAAAATATTAAAATTTAAATATAATAGCAAAGGAAAAGAAGTTTCAAGAGAAGAGAGGAGAAGTAGAAGAGATAATGTTAGAAAGTTTTTGTTACATAACTGTTTTTTTGTGAAATACCTGAGGGATGCATGTGTGGAAAAAAAAAGTTTTAGCTCACCGTTTTGGTGGTTTAGTCTGGAAAGTATAACAGAGACTCTGGTGAGATCCCTCCTTGGCTGTATGATTCCCAGTGGGTACTCTTCCTCCGTCAGAATCTTAATCTTGAATAGCATATTCAAGAGAAAGGGAGCTCACCTAGCTGCCTGTTCTCTCTCCCACTGTTCCCATCATGGGGGATCCACCCTAAAGTCCTAATCTAATCTTTGTTACATCCCCAAACCCTACCTCTAAAATCCAGTCAAATTAAGTTCTACCCTCTCAGTACCACTAACAATATCTGGGTACCATCACATAGAGAAAGAGACAGAAATTTAACATTAAAAAAAAAGAATGGTATTACTTTCCTTCTAAAATTTATCACTAAAGATTATCAACATTAACAATGATAACAAAAGCTTCTAAGGCTTCAGTTACCATTTTGAAAAAAACGTCATTCACTCTGTAATTAACTAATTACATCCAGAAGGAGACAGCATTCAACTGGAATTTAAAAACCCTTGGGAATGTCCTAAATAGTCCATATTTTATATGTGCTCTGGGACAAGAAAGGATCCTCAAATTTGTAGGGTGAGGCAATTATTCAGGATAAATGACATTGTCATTGAGAAGACTGTTCAATTAGAGACAATAGATTCTACCAATAGCCTTTGGAGTGCTTGCATTTCCTCAACAGCTATATGAATACTTTAACTTGCAGTGGCAAAGGATACCTTCAGCCCTTTTAAAAGCAGATGATAACTTTACAATATGCAGAAAACACATTAGAATCTTAGAGAAGTCTTGCATATACTTCCTGTCAGTAGTGTGCTGGTACATGTTTAACCTAAGACTGACCAGAATGGGGGAAGATAGATATCATATTTTACTTATATAAAATCTGTAGGACACAGATTATAATAACAAAATACCTAAATATATTTTGAATTCCAAATAAGCTTTTCATTGTTACATTTTTTAAACTTTTGCCAAATTTGTAAATCTATGATTGATCCCTATTGGCACTTGAATAAATGTAGTTGCAGCATGAACACTAGCTGTTTTCACTTACCTTATCAAGTGAGACGAAAGACAAGGAAGAAATCAGTCGGAATTTCACACAATCATTAAGAGCATAAGCTTCTCTGTTTCTGAATCAAATGACAGTTTGCAAATACTAGAATTTGTCATCAAATTGTATATTCATCACAGTAGAGCAGTTATAGACACAGCATGCTAAACTGGAAATCCATTGTTTCTTTTCTCCTTTATAGGCTGTTAAAAAAGTTAAACATACTCAGCTTTGATTTTAAATATTAGTCAATTTCCATGGTTTATGCACTTGCCTATGACAGAAATCAATATAACATCTCAGAATATAGTGTGGAAGAGATATGCAACACTAAATAATCTCATAGTCACAGATAAGAGTGTATTGCAGTAAAATAAGTAATAAATTTTAAGTCTGACCTTTCCTTTTCATATAACTTATTTAATTGCTAATTTATATATCAAAGCTTTTTAATAACTGGTTTAACAAATTAATAAATCCCTGTATTGCCCATGGTCTGTTCCAGTGAGTCACTGTGAAGCAGCACTAACAGGATCCTGTCCCTGGATCCTGTGCAAAATTCATTCTAGGTTTCAATACTTATCTTTCTGTTACAGTTTCATGACTTTCTATTCCTTTCCAGGCAAAGATTACTGGAATTAACCAAAAATTAACTTTATTAATTTCATCTGATTATATACCAATTGGTAAATAAGTCCCAAATCTGGGAAATGCTTTTGAAACCTAGTCATGAAACATTTTCCAAACAATTGAGCAAGAGAGGATTCACAGAGGGTTCTTTAGGAAAAAAAAAATCTATAGGTTTTTGTTGTTTTCGTTACAGATTACGGTGATCAGAAAAGAAAGAGCAGGAGATAGTCTGCTTATTCTCATTGAAGCCAATTAGAAAAAAATGTTTATTCATTGTATAAAACACTTGGACCTAAAACTCCAAAGGCCCCATCTTTACGACAGTAAGCAGTAAGAACAGGCATGGCAGAGCACATGCTGGGCAAACCTCGTTCCCGGGAGGCTGGGGTAGAAGGACTATTATTTCAAAGCCAGCCTGGGCTACATAGTGATATCCTGTCCAAAACAAAATGTGAACGACTGATACTTGCAATTGTACACTCTAGAGTTTGGCTAAAATCTTAATGATATTGGGTTCTAGTAGAAAGCTAAGATAAAAGATACCTAAAAGTAAATCCCATAATTTTTCTATGACTCCAACTGTATCTCTGAAAAATAAAGATGGTCAAATGATTGCATTCAACCTCTGTGTCCAAATTCTCATTGAATTCATATAATTTGGGGACATTATTAATCCATTCCTATCCTCATTTTCTCAAAGACAAATTGGAGATTGCAATGCTCTATTTATTTGCATGATATAAGAGACTGTAGGAACATCTCCTGCAATAGAGCAGTAAATCAGTAAGCAATAAAATTATGAAAACACATTCCCTGCTACCTAACCAGACCAGGAAAAACTGAGAGAAAAACTTCGCAGAGAATCAATATTAGTCAAAGAAGGCAGCGTCCTTTTTCTGGGCAAGCTTTATAAAAATGAAAATAAAGAAAAGATTTGTACCTTAGACTCCAAATATCTAAGGTAAATAAATACATAAATAAATAAAGCTGTGGGTGCCTTCTTTGGGTTGAGAGAACACAAATTCAATCCTAATCACCATCAAGTACAAGGTCATTGAGGCAAGAGCTAATCCTTACTATCAGTTAGAACATAATATTTAAAGAAAATAAAGATGCTAAACATCTTCTAGGTAGCTTCAAAAGTTATATTCTATTCAGAACACATAACTGAAGTGTAGAAATGGTTGAAGAATCCAGTGCCAATGCACATTTTGTCTAAAATTGATTTTCTTGGCTGTCAATAACCAGTGTTCATTAGAATGCATTAGGTTGTTTTTTTTTTCATTTTTTTTCTGAGAGATAAGACAACTTAACTTATTTTGGTGAGGTAGAAGCTACAACCTGGACAGTGACCAGAACCCCAGAAGAGAAGATTAAGGAAAAAGAAGCCAGGTAGGAAGCTAAAGTCCAAATGCAAAAGCAATAGCAGCTCTAGATGTTTACTAGGGTGGAGGACAGGAGGAGCTGCTGGTTGGAAAGGAGACTATATGCTTTCTCTTGACCTAGCCATTGGTTCACAGGCACACAGCTTTCTGGAGAATATATCTACCTAGAACTTAGCACCAGTAGTTAGAGGAAGACCTGAAGAAAACAAATAGGAAACTGAAATCCCTATAAGACAACAACTGGCAGAGCTGTAGAGACGGCTCAGTGGTTAAAGGTACTTGCTGGCAAAGTGCACACATAAATCCAGATTTACAAAGTGTCACATGCATCTGGAGTTTGTGTTCAGTGGCAGGAGACCCTGGCATGGCTATACTCACTCTCTTTCTGTTTGCATCTATCTCTAATAAATAAATAAACATACTTTAAAAAACTACAAATAGACTGGATGTGGTGGCTCACTTCAAGCACTCAGGAGGAAGAATAGAAGGAGTTAGAGGCAAACCTGGGCTACAGTAAGATCCTACTTTAAAACAAACAAATCAACAAAAAACAACCAACTAAAACAAGAAAAAAACTCAATATTTTTACCCACACATATATAATCCTCATAATGAGAAAAAAGAAAAATTGCTGATTATATACTTAGCTAAAAATGTCATCCAATAGATTTTTATGATAGGAAGCAAAAGTGAATCAATAACAAGCCAGCATTTATTGATTGCCTGCAATATGCTTGGCCCTGAACCTAACATTAGGTAGAAACAAGATATGTGCTCTGCCATCTTGCCATTTAATTAAGATAAGAAGGGAAGATGGACAGTGGACAAAAACTAGGTTAAGAATAAGGGACGAAGAAAGGGAAATTCAACCCAGTGAAGGGGGTCCCTAAAACAGTGATATCCCAGCAGGGGTTACCTAGGAAAAATCTGGGAGGTCACAGGTAAAACAGAGAAGGAGGGAGAACGACACAGAAATAGACCAAGTCGACTGGTTCAGGCCAGTAATCTCAGGTGCTCATGAGGCTGAGACCCAGGCATGACAAATTCAAGACCTACAAGGGCTGAAGAGTATGTTCAAGGTCAGCCTTGGCCCTGTCTCTAAAAGAATATTGATGAAATAGCTCAATGGTAGAAACCCAGCCGGTCTGGAGCTCAGAGGGTATTTCATTCATTTCTTAGAGTACTACGGTCCTACTGAGTTTCTCACATGGAGTTCCTTTTTGTTGTTCTGTTTGGGTTTAGATTTCATGGTGCTGGGGATTGAATATAGGAGCTTGGGCATGCTAAGCAAGTCCTCTACCACTGACCTTTATCACCAGTTCTCTTTTTCATTCCAGACATGTTTTCAACATCTTACCCACTATTGCAGAAAGTACAAAAAAAAAAATGATGAAAGGAAAAAAATGAATCTGAGAGCTTTTCCCTTCTATTTAAAATCCAGACCCCCAAGATCTTCAATTTCTGCCTTTGATCTTGAAAGCAACTTAAATGCAGACAGTAAATAAAAGGATAGGATTCTTCCACTTTTACCCTAGATTGATTGACATTTCCAACTGTTCGTAAAGGAAGATGAGTTGGATCTCTCCAAAAACTATACATGGGTAAAATAACAGATAGGAAGTCTTATACCATTTTTAACTGCTGAAGTCTTTAAACTATCTTGGAATAAATTTACAAACTTCAGGTGGTTTGCAAGTTTTGCCTGACTTTTGTATTTTTCCTCCTCCAAATCATCTCACAAAGTGTTTTAAATAGTGACAACCTCCAGAACCTCTTATTTTATTTGTGTTAGGCTATACGTCTCTTTCATAGATTCTACAGAAATGGTTGGAACAGGCATGGGGGAGAAGCTGGGTATCATTTTAAAACATCACAACTAAAATATATTATGTACATAAATACAAACTCAGAGTTTCCACAATTTGCATCACTCAGTGTTTGATATCTAGATATATTTGTAACGTCTCAAAGCTCTCTGTGCTGATTTTTTTAGACAGATTTTACAGAACCCAGCTTAAGTTAACAGAAGTTGTAAATTATGTCTAAGTGGAATTTATAAACAAAAGTTAAAGTTCAGCATGCAAGGGAATAATGAAAAGTTAGCATAATGCTGTCAACATCTACAGTGCCAATGTTCATCCTTTCTTTTATTATTAGCTCTACTTTTTTTCTATGTACATGGATATATGTCTAAGGAAGTATGTGTGTACAGATTTATGTTTTCAAATGAAACAAAGCTGCACCCTTATTATTGCAGGGATTGACTGGTCTCCTGAAGCTTGGGTTTTCCTCAAGTCTATAAAAGTACAGTACTGACATTTTCTTCTTGTAGCTTTCTGAGTGTGATTGGACCTAGGCTTGTATTTCTGGGAAAGCGCCTGGAGAATACCAATTTAATTTAGAAACTGCTCAGCCTAAGTGTTTGGTAGGCTTTGACAGCATTGCGTCAGGTGATCAGATTCCTTCTCAAAGATCTTGCAAAGGAAAGTTGGAAATGTCACCAAGGAGTTTACATTAAATGGACTTTTCCTACAAAGGAATTGATTTTCAAACATCATTTAAATGTAGAACATGTGTCAGATTTCAGTGTTTTGTTACATTACAGAACATACATGTTAACTCCTTGCTTTCTAAATACTATTATACCTGCTTTGGGGCATTTTCCTAAATTGCAGACCTACCTAACTATTCTGTTGAACACAAACTAAGCTAATGGCTGAACTGAAAGTTCTTATGTCACCAAGAACAAGTATTTCTCCTACTGAAAAGTCTGTAATGGTGTTAAAATTATTTGATATGTTATTTTTCTTCTATAGTCTTTTCATTCATCACAAAGTAAGATCTTAAAATCTGTTACACAAACACAATCTTATAGGTATATTTAACTCTGTAATGAATGATTTTATGCACCCAAACGCAAAATCATGAAATATGTCCTTCGGCACACCACTCCTGTCTAGAATCTAGATATTCATCTAAATTTTTATTGAGCATATTGTATATGATATATATATATATATATATATATATTTATATATATATATATATATATATATATATTCTGGGGATTGAACCCAGGATCTTAGACAAACTCCTACTACTGAGCTATATCTCCAGACACAACATGTCTTAAATATTATACATTATACTGGAAGTAATAGGAAAAATTCTTCTAGTTTAGATGAAAATTTTTATTCATTAGAAACTTAGAGAATGTTATTTCCAAGGCTAAGCAACTCTTTTTTCCTTTTACATGATATCGCATAGAAAAAAATTTCATTTGATTAAAAAATTGAGCCATTTTTCCTGAAGTAACCTATCAGCTTGCTTCCTTGCCTGCTTTTTTATTGAATCCATACTTTGTATTTTAGTAGTCCCTTAAAGACTTTCTGCTTTTTAGTGTTTCTTTGAAAACATTTTGTGAATACTGATGAAGAAAAATAGCACCAAGGGTCTTGCAAATCTCCCATATTTTCTAAATAGGGCCAGAAATGTCTTTTGGTTTTGTCTTGTTTACTTTTTTGTTTTGCTTTTAAAGGAAGGATAGACAGTAACACATGACAGCAGTGAGCTTACACAGATCAGTGTCTTCCTTCTTTTATCTAGTAAACATTCTAATGATCTACTTCAAAGGCTGGCTGGGAAGAAGCCTCCCTGTCCTGCCAGAATGAGAGGGGAAGCTCTTTATTACTCATATGGGAGATATGAGGAGCCTTTGAATGGATCATTGCCTTTTATGAGTAGTAATGAGGTGAGAAGTATTCTAGTGTGTGGCACAGGCCTTCATTAAAAAGCGTGAAACAGAATGGCTTACGGTTAAAGGGGGTAATTTGTTCTAACATACTTGCTAAATTGTGCTGTAACCATGCCAGTTAACAGCACTATATTTTCCATAGGATTCCTGACTGAATTTGTATGCAATTATTCTGCTGTACAAAGTTCAGGGATTTTTTTCCCCCTACGGCTTGTGTTAACTAGTTGACAATGCTCACTTACTTCAATGAAAAGTACACTGAGCCCCATAGTTAAAAGTGAGTGAAAGAATCCAGAGATGTTCTCATTCTCCTTCCAAAGCCAAAGTGTTCTTGTAAAATTACAAATTCACAGAATGCGTATTTAAATGATTACCATTTGTCTAAAAGGTAATACCAGAAGTAATAGTTTTAATAACTTAAAAGTTTCAAATATGCATTATAACATTATAGTTAATGGAATTCACAAGAAAACTATCAGATTTGATATTTCAAGTCCTCCATTTAGAAAAGAAAAAAGTGGCAAGTATGAGGAAGAAATTTTCTACACTTGGAAGAGAATTAGAAGTTCTACAATATACTAAGAAGCTTTCTTGTTCAGGCTCTTATTGGGAACAGTGGACTGAGATTTCATTCATGGAAAAAATCAATGTCAAGAAGCATAACATAAAAATAGCACATTTTCCCTATATAGCTAGGTGTCAGAGGAAAAAAATATGTAGGATAGTAAGTTTTATACAGGATCAAAAATTTAGGTATATAATATTAGAAAATGGTTTCATGAGTGACAACTTTTTAAGATTCTATTATACTAAAATTTCATTAACTTTGAAGAGAAAGACTCATAAATTTTCTAAATTCTTAAAAAGAATAATACATATATTCTTTTTTAAAATAAAAATAACCCAATTTTATAATTAATGATACAATTTTGTTGAAGCAACAACATATTAATTAAATACAGCTGATATTCTACCAAGGACTAGAAATGGAGAATTAAGCCTAAACACCAAAATCATTCACAGCAAGACAGGAATATCAGTGTCTGATGCTGAGACATAGCAATCGAGGAGAGGAAGTTCAGTTTTATCACTTTTCATCCAAGTTGTTATTTTATATTTGCATATTAGATGTTTTCTAAAAATATTTACAACTGTGTATTATTATATCCTCAAAAAGAAATACCATCAAGCTTAATAGAAACCAGGCCGTAAGCCTATAATAATGTAATAGTTTCAGTCTCTCCTTTCTATTTCTTTTTATTGGGTTTTCAGCAAAGTCTATGAAAGAAATTCTAATTGCAATTGCTCTTAGCAAGTACTCTTGCCCCTGCAGCCTTGAGGAGGGAAACAGTAACCCTGAATGAACAGCACTTTCAATGGATTAGTGGGATTTCTTGCATGTGTATTAGTAAGTGTGAATGTGTCTGTGTGTGGGTAGGTATGTGTTTATATGTCCATGTGTGTTCAAGGGATGATCAAAGTGTGTTCAAGGGATGATCCACTGTACACTTTATTTTCTTTGAGACAAATTTCTCACTCAACCTAGAGCTCCCTTATTTGGTTACAAAGTAGCCAGCAAGTCCTAGGTATTCTCCTGCCTCTTCCTCCCTAGTGCTGGGATTATAGGCACACATGACCCTGCTCAGCATTTTACATGCCTGTGTGTGTGTGTGTGTGTGTGTGTGTGTGTGTGTGTGTGTGTGTAGTGGGATGTCCAAACTCAGGTCCTAATGCTTGCATGTCAAGTACTTTACAGACAGAACTATCTTATTATTAAGCTAAACTTATGAGCGTGCAATGAATAATATAAGTCATATTTAGAAAATTCCAAGTTATCGTGCTATAAGATGACAAATCAGACATGGTTATAAATTTGAATGCAAAGCAACAAAATTATTCTATGTTAAAATCATTGGCCTTCAGTATTGCCTAGAGAGAATAATTTTTATTTTACTTTATTCATGATTCTTTTTATTAACTCAAGACTTTTTAATGATGCTTTGCTAGAAGTGACTTTACCAATACAGTTAAACATAGATGGCATGCTAGAGTCTTTCTGCTTTTTAATTTTTCCCCTTATTTATTATTAATTTTTTATTAAGTAGAAACTTTGTATGGACACATCATATATGGGTAGCATTTTCCTCCTCCCTGCTCCCATTTCACTGAGGACCCGCCTCACTGGGATTGCTGGTATTCACCATGGGGTTGTGGCTTGTGAGTCCTGAGTTGTGAGAGAAGCAATCAGTCGTGGGAGTTGGGGGCAATACCTATGGGTACTCCCTCCAGCCCTGTGGCTCTTACAATCTTTCTGCCCCCTGTTCTGCCAAGTCCCTGGGCCTTGGTGGGTGTGTTTTAAGTCTGCTTTAGTGTTGAGCTGTCAGCAGCTTCTGGGTTTCTGCTGTGACAAGGTCTGTGTATCTTTAGTGTGTGTCTCCATCCCTGGCACAGCTTGTCAGGCTTGACTTGGAAGCAGCACTCTGGGTCTTCTCACCAAGTGCTCTGTGGTTTCACCTGGGTCCTAGCTGATGTGCAAGGGGTGGCTGATCTCATGATAGGCAGTCAGCTATCCTTTCTTGTCTTGTTGGTAGATTTTGGTTGTCCTTGGTTTGTGCTGTCTTCTGTTGAAGAAAAACAGGTTCTCCGATGGAGAGAGATCAGCCTAGGTTAAAGGGGAGAAACAAAGCTAAGTAAAAGAGATTTTAATCAATGTCTGAATTGATTTAATCAGTGGTTAGAACTTCACCTTTCCTCAACTTATACACATGTGGACACTCGGAATTCATAAGTGGCAACTATGGAAAAACATCTGGAAAATGACACAGTACAAAATAGGAAGAGGGACACTTGCTAGTTGAAGGTTTTTATTGTGTGGTGTCTCCTGAAGGCTTTGGTGACTAAGAGAAAGACAAGGATTCGGTTAATATGGTGTGAAATACAAATATTTTTTGAGACTGTTCTGAGCTAAGCTTCCCATAATTGGCTTCTCATAGCTGGTATTATGCTTCGGATATCTCTACTCATTGATACCTCCTCTCAACATTTCTCTGAAATTGATTTTTAATCGAGAATGAAATAACGATTCACAATAGCTAGGCAATGGAATCATCCCAAATAGCCATAAACTGATAACTGGATAATGAAGATGTGGTTGCTTTGCACAATAGTTTTACTCAGCTATAAAGAAATGAAAACGTGAAATTTGCAGGAAAATGGATGGAATTGGAAAAATATACTTAGTGATGTAACCCAGACCCAGAAAGACAAAAATTTCATGTTGTTTCTCATATATGGATCCTAATTTTATAATTGTATGTATGTAAATAAGTGTATGTGAAAATGAGTATAGACTATGATTCAAGATTGAGGACCATAAGAGAGAAACATGAGGTGATAAGAAGAGTGGAGAGGACAAAACAAACCAGTACTAGGAAAGCAAAAATGAGGGTATGTGGGAGGGAGGACCTACAAGGAAGGGGAGAAAAGAGGGAAAATAAATACCAAAATGTGTTTTAAAACACAATAGTGAAGCCTAATATACATAGACTATGCTAACAAAAATTTTTATTTAAAAACTAAATTAATTCAAACGAAGCCAAAAGATAATATATATTGGACAGAAAATGCTTCTTCCAATATATGGAGATTAAACTCTCTGTAATAAAGCAGGAAGCTAACACAGGAACATGGCTAAAATAGTCCAGGAAAAGTGTGAGCCTACACTTGAGAACAGCTTTATTGGAAGACTACCGGTGATAATTTTAGCAAAACCATTTAGAAGCCATTTATCAGAACTGTAACATGCTCCAAGACTCTATTGAGTATAAAGAATGAAAGGGGAAAAGGATCCTGGTTCCCAATTAGACCTGCCTGGCAGAAGAAAATACGTGAGAGCTTGATGCTCTCTGTTTGAAGACGTCACTAGTTAAGTATGATTAAAGTGGTTGGATGCTAGACATACTAAGACAAACATCTAATTTTACTCTGCTTCACAATATTTCAGAACATTGGGAAGTCAAAAAGAAAACAGCTAAATACACTAAGAGCAAAACTAGAATAAAAAAAAATATCGTGCAATGAGGAGCCTGGGCCTGGGGGAGACAATCAACAGCTTTTAAATTCGGCCAAATATTCCACTTAGGGAGGGGAAGCCCTTGACTGGAACTGGGGGGTCAGGGTGATAGGCACCGGATCCTGTACTCTTGGGCTCACAAGAAAAGATGCAATATGGGAGCGATTGTTGGGGAGGCTACTAAAAATTGAATCTAGGTAATCCAGAATTGTGTATATTTGTTAATTTAGACTGATCTCACTCTCTGATGGAGACTGTGTTTGTATTTTTCAGGAGGCAGCGAGAGAGCTGGGGCCCATCTAATCCTACCAACTGAACGTAGGCAGATAACTGAGATCCTGGCAAGAGAGGAGCCACCACAGTCATATCGTGGGGGATCCATAGGGAACCCTGCAGAGAATGATGGGATGAACAAGGGACCCACAGCCACAGTCATTCAATCAACACAGGATAAAC
Source organism: Zapus hudsonius (assembly GCA_004024765.1). Lineage (NCBI taxonomy): Eukaryota > Metazoa > Chordata > Mammalia > Rodentia > Dipodidae > Zapus > Zapus hudsonius. Next base: position 19,555 of record PVHP010011200.1, on the reverse strand, counting down.
CAGTGAGACAGAAACCAATGACTTTTGACAAAGACCCCTAAGCTCACAACAATAAAGCAGCCTTAATACTCACCCACCACGACTCAGGGAACTGAGCAGAAGAGGGGGCGGAAAGATTGTGAGAGCCGTGGTGGGGGAGACGATCCAGAGGCATGGCACCCCTCAGTAACAACACACTTGGGCCAGGAGAACCAGGCTGAGTACTAGGTCATCCATGGTCTCCTGTCACAAGGACTGATCCAGACGACCCACGGAGGAGGATATCCAGCTGATGGGGTGGGGGGAGGGGGGCATCGGAGAATTGGGGATAACAATTCATTGTTTGCTCACTAAATAATGTAACTCATTATGGACAATAAATATATATTTCAAAATAATAAATTACAAAGCAATCAATGTTGAGCTTTTCATTCTTTTGCTTTGGTTGAAACTGCACATGTTTACAAATCCTCCTTGTGTGGGTCATTGATAAAAGCCAAGTAAAATTAGAAATTCCTTTCATGACTTGGCATACTCAGCATAGCAACTTGCTATATTATTCAGCATTCTTTCACTGTGGCAAGATACCTTTAAATACATACATACAAAAGACATTTAAGGGAGGAAACATTTACTTGGTCTCATGGCTTAAACCCCTGGTTGACTAGCAACATTGCTCTGGACCTGAGGTAAAGCAGAATCTCATCATAGCTGGACATAGCTCTCAACATAGTGGAACACAGCTGTGAGCTCACAGCAACCAGAAAAGGAAAGAGAGAGGGAGGGAGGGAAGGAGAGAGAGAGAGAGAGAGAGAGAGAGAGAGAGAGAGAGAGAGAGAGAGAGAGAGAGAGAGAGAGAATAGGGAGGGAAAGGGCCAGTGACCCATGCTCGACTAAGGCATGCTCCCCTGGACCAACTCGACCCCACCATTTCCACCTCGGAAATCTATTCAGTCATGAATCCATCGCATACTTGAATACAGTGACAAGGCTGAAGCCATCATGATCCTCACACTTCTGAGCCCTACTGCCTGCAGCATTTACAAACCTAAGACCTGGCTTCCCCCTCTTTGCCTTTGCCATATCGGTGATTTGTTATTTTACCTCAGTTGTATCCTGTCTGTGATCATCTCAAGACACCCAATCTTATTTTACACGAGGCCCAACTCAAGTCATTTACTATATAAATATGGGTTCATAAAATTCTGCCCTAAGAGCCCCGAGTGTTGGGTACTAGCTGTATCACACATGTAGGAAATGGTTATATTTAATTTCTAATGTATTAATAATTTAATGGCTCATAGGCTGTTTCAAGTATATTAAACTACTTCATGATAAACTTTAATGGCAGCTAATGTATATGATACAATTTTGTGAGCAACATACAAATAAAATTGTTATGACAGGCTGGAGAGATGACTTAGCAGATAAGGCATTTGCCTGCAAAGCAGAAGGGCCTGAGTTCAATTCCCCAGTACCTAAGTAAAGCCAGATGCACAAGGTGGCGCATGTGTCTGGAGTTTGTTTGCAGTGACTGGAGGCCCTGCTGCCCCCATTCTTTATCTGCGTCTTTCTCTCTCTCAAACAAATAAATGAAATGAAATGTTTCTAAAACTTCATATGAAGCTACAAAGATCAAGGGGATACACTAGCCTGAATACATGGTTTCATATTCTCATCATGTGTAGTTTTACTCTTTGATGTAATTCTTTTGCCCTTCTGCCTAATGTCCGGTGCAACCAATAGTGGGACGTAATGTCCACAGGAGAAGAAAAGAAACTAAGAGCAGAGCATAAATCCTTAGATAAGCTTGATTTTTAATATTTCCTAAAATTTCAATGCATTATCCAGGCTTCTAAGATTACTTAGAAAAGGGAAAAAAGTAGAATTAATTCTAAAATATCAATTATTTGTAAAAGAATTGGAGATTGGTCAGGTGGAGTATAAGAAAATAGGGACATGCTTTTGTGAAATCCATTTTCCATAAATTCTTTACATTCTGAATATGTTAATTTAACATCCTGAAGCAGTGATTTGGTATTCTATTCTTGACTTCTCTACTATAAACTCTTACTGTACTGAGTGCCTAAAAATAGCTCCATATAACCAATCATGTTTCCTATTTATTAAAAAACTCTGTGTACATGTTCTTTCATTCCTGAAATTGAATTTTCTTTCTATTTTTTTTGAAATTTAGAGAAAAAAATTTTTTGAAGATCTGAAACCACCTTCTACAAAATTGACTTTTCCATAAAATCATAGTCACACAATGTATTTTGTCTATAATGTTAAAATGTGCATTAGGCAAGAATACAAAATCAGTGAAACAAGCCATCATTCTTCAACAACTCGAGCAAAGATAAAATTCTATCAGAAATGAAATTTTTGTTATTTTGTTAATCAAAATGGTACTTTTCCAAACTGTCCTGAAAATCAGAAAACCATTTCTTAAAGTATGATTTGACATGTTTAAGGTTTGTTATTAAAATTGCCTCTGAATTATTACTCATACATAGGAACCTAAAATACTTAGAATTGGGATCTCTATGGCAAGAGCAATCCATTTAATTTTTTATGAATAATGAATTTAGTCATCTATGTTCCTCATAAATGAAGAAATTTAAAGAAACTACTAAATATTGCTTCACTCACACTCACTTTGCTAAGTTTTTGTGCAGGAAATTTGGAGATGTCATCCTAATTTGCACAGAAGTGTTCTATCTAGAGAAATTTAGCTAGATACTTGAAAGTTAGAAGTAAAATTCCAACTTAATTAGAAATACTCCTCTGTGCTTCAATAACTAATGCCATAGAAAATAGCTGGATGGCTGCCAAAATTAAGAGATGATATAGAAAGATTTTCTCATATCTGAGCTATTGAAATGAGAGATTTTAAATTGATGTTTTATATGATGTCCAAAATTACTATTATCCTTGGTCTACCTGACTCCATTTCGTTTTTTAATGCAATATCTCAGTGTAAAGTGGATTATTGTGAAATGGTAGAATTTTTGTTGTCTGAATGTTTCCTGGCTTGGAAAGAGGTGAGTACAAAAGAATTCCTCTCTTCTGTTTTCCCCACACCCTAGATTTGGAGTGAGAGTATTAATTTCCTTTATGTTTCTTTTCTTTCTCAATAGCTGCATGTAGAAATACAAGCATTTTCATTATGTTATTACAATTTTTAAAATTGCTAGCTTATCCGATTCTGATTCGAAAAATCTTTCTCTAATTAGTGTCTTTGCAAAATTGTACCCAGGCCAATTTTAATCCTTCATTTATTGATTTTATTTTAATGCTATTACTCAGCATATGTTGGCTACATTAAACCATTACAGTAAAAATTAAAATGAAAGTCATATGATTTATTCTCCTTTAAAAGTGCTCAATTGGTCTAATAAAAGTCAAGTGCCAAATACCAGATGTCTATTTTAAAAGAAATTCTGAACAAAAGGGAAAAAAACCCTCTCATTATTCTCTTAAGAGATTTAATTCAGATTACTACCATCTAAGACAGTCATATTTACATAAAAATGTGGTTACATGGTTATAGTTGATTTAAGTAGATACAGGAAATAAAAACAAAAATATGTTATATTGATCTTCATTGTTTTCAAACTCTCATCTTGGTAAGTAAAATTTGTGTTGCACAATCATAAAGCTACAATTACCTTTTGCTAAGAGAATAGTTGTCTCAGTTTAAAATGCAGACGTTCTGAATGAAAACGCAGGATACAATCTAGACAGATACTTATAATCGAGATTTGCTGGTAGTTTTCCCTTCAAACTGTAGATCCTCCTATTTGCCAACAAAATGTCTATGAGGGTAGATAAACTGATGCTCTCAGGTCAATAGAACGACATTTTTCAAAAAAGAACGTGTCAGATCAAGGCACCAACCTTTTGTTCATTCTCACTATACTTTTTACTTAGGGACTCATATCCAACACTCCTCAAGAATAGTAGCCCCCAATGTCAGATATTACCCTTCATTTCTTCCCTCCACCCCAAGAACTCCTGTTTTCTTTTGAACAGTTAAGACTGATGTTTCCAAATGATCTCATATAGTGTTCCTGTCATGAAATTTTTCTGGTTATTCCTCCCACCCACTGCAATAATACTGCCCATTAGTTACAGACAAACAGTTCTTCAATGTTTCTTGCTTTGCTTCCTGGATGAAGTGAGAAGCCCCCTTACACTAAGGTTGGCTGAGGGATGGTCGACTGGCCATGGGCTGTGAGCAGGAGTCACAGCCTTCTGTATGGCTATTTCCCTTCTCTTTTGTGGGCTGAATTTACATGGTTATAGTGGAAGGCATGTGCTGGGGCAGCACCTAGGGTTCCTGAAGCTTGTGCAATAGACCTGCTTCCCTCCCCTCCTCTTCTACTTCTCTCCCAGGTTCTGGTCTGTTGTCCAATTAACTTCATTTAGCAAGAAATCATTTACTGTGCCAGGCCTGGTGAAGCAGACTACAAATCCAAGCCACTCAGGAGGCTGAGGCACAAGGATGGCAAATCCCAGGTTAAAATTGGAAAGAAAGAAACAGGAAGGAAGGAAAGAGGGAAGGAAGGAAGGAAGGAGGGAGAGGGAGGGAAGGAGAAAGAGGGTAGGAGGAAAGGAGGAGGGAGAGAAGGAGGGAGGGAGGAAAGGAGGGAAGGAAGGCAGAGAGAGATAAATTCTGTTTATTTCCTGAGATTACTGGATTTTCCAACAGCTAACATTATTTTTGCAAGAGAATCAAAATTATCTTTTTACTGACTGTCATAAATACTTTATATTTTTTCTGTCACAGTATTCTCCTTCTGTATTAAAGGTAGTTCATATCTTACTCCCGGGGTCATAAACTCCTTTTCCACTTTTATTCTCTGAAGTACTAAGTACAGTCTGGTCACAGTGTGCTTGACCAGGGCATGGTGCAGCATGCCTGTAATGCCAGCATGCAGAGGAATAAAGCAAGAGGAAAGCATGCTGGAGTTAGCCAGGGTGGCATAGTGAAATCTTGTCTCCAAAAGGGGGGGGCGCTGGGAAGATGACTCAGCTGATAAAGTACCCAGTGTACAAGCCTGAGCACCCAAGTTCAAGCCCTAGACCCCCAAGGAGCGGAAGCTGTGATGTATTTCTGTAATCCCAGCAATCTGATTATGAGATAGGACGTGGGGACGGGAGAATTTCTGAGAAATTTGATGTCAGTGCAGCAAAGAACAGCAGCAGAGTGAGAATTCAAAGCAAGAAACGTTGCCTCACAGAGGACTCAGTCCCAAAGTTGTCCTCTGACTTCCACACGTGCAATGTGTGACAGGCACACCTGCATTCTTACACCTGAACATGCACACATATGAATAAAAACTAAAATATGATTATAAGAAAGCAGACAGTAAATTGCTCCATACCTTTCAATCTGAGTTAATTAGACTAAATGAAATTTACCGAGTCTTGGGTCATATATTTATTATTTAATTAACTTACTTAAAGTATCTATTGCATCCCTGCTATATTTCAGTATAGTAGACAATTTTGGAGTTTCTTTCCACCTTATATTGACTCCCTTTTTAGAGAGCTCCATCATTAAATTGGGGACCTCCAACACCCATAGTCCAAACACAGCTTTATGACTGATTCGGATAGAGTTAATTCTCTCAATTAAATTATGTTCCCAAGAAGACTGATAGGAAATAACCTGTTAATCTTAAATCATAACTGGAATTTGAAATATATACTTGAGAGAAGCTGGCAGCTATATAAGGCTATATTGAGTTAACACATTCAAAGAGGTATAGAGCAAACAAGCAAGGTACCCTTAAGGAAGTCTAAAACCCTCAATGATCTCCAGCTCTTTGTAACTCCTTCCTGAGATCATGTTGAATTCTGCCATTGTTCTCTGTAGTGTCGCCTGTTTTGTATAAGCTATGACAAGATGGCTCCTATAACTTGTAACTATTATAACATAATTAATACAATGAAGCATTCTGCCCCAGTCTCCAGACCCCGGGATATAATGACAAGCAAGCAGTACATAACATTTACTATTGTGTGTAAGGCTAGTCAATGGGAATTCTACAGTTTTGCAATGGAAAAGAAGACTTATCTTTGAAACCCTATCAAATGCTGCTTTGCTCTCCTTTAGCAGAAAAAGAATTAGAGTTAATATACATTTAAGGAGAGTTTCTGTTACTCAAGAGAATATAGCCTTTCCCTAGCCTATTTCTGTTATTTTTCCATTCAAGTTTTATATGAACATTTTAAAAATCAAATATCAGAAAGTTAAGTCACATACATCAGTGTTGGAAAGAGGAACCAATGAGAAGCTTCGATGAGGTGACAGCATTGGTTGTGAGACAGAAGAGAATGTCCTCAAAACACTGGTGATATAAAAAGGCAGAGTTAGGGACTAATCCACCCTAGTGCAAGAGTCAAGAATGGTCTCTGCAAACATGCTGCAATACAGACTACTGGTTTAAGACAAAGAATAATATACTACGGATTTCCACAACTCAGAGACTCAGAGATGTAACTCCCAGAATGTGTTAAGATATTCTGGAAAAGTTTTGGAAGATAAAAAGTATTCCAGCTTGGTCCCCAGAGACACTGATTCCATTGGTCAAGAGTAGGTTCTGTGAATTCTTGGTTAAAAAACAACCTCCTCCCCTCAGTAACTTTAATATCATGATGGCTTTAAGAACAAACTTCATTTGAAGTACCAGAAACTGCCTGTTGGCTTACTTTTGAAAAGATATATTTATTTAAAATAGCAGAGTATTCTACAGAGAATTTGAAAGGCATGGCCTTAAGTAAGTGAAGGTTGGAGTGGAAATGGGGCACCGAGGTTGCCTAAGGTTGATGGTGTGTGAGTTCCACCCCTGAGGTTGAGTTTCTGTATCTCAGACACTGTGTTGGTTAAGAAAATCCAGAAGACAGTGAGAGGGAGCGTGAAGATGCTGAAGCTGGCCTTTGATTCCTTGGTTTCTCAGCTGTCTTCCCTAACCTCTCAGGTCCCATGTGGTGGTGATTTGCTTCTTCTTCTGCTCACACAGTTGCTTCCTCCTGAGGACTCTGAACTCGGCTTCTCTCTCTTTGTTCTCTGAGATGGACTAAAGGTGAGATCATGAGCCAGGCAATTAGGCGAAGCATCATTAATAATTACCTATTAACCAGTTAGATCCACAGATTCTGAATGTATGAAAAATGTCTGCTTCAGCGCCAACAGCAAAAAAGTCCTTTTTCTTATCTCCAAAGGACTAAAAGAAAAAAAGACTGTCCACTATTTATTGTTTTAAAAAATAGAACAATGGGCTTATCTTTCCTGGTATTTTGCAAACAGATACCCCAAGACAATTTTCACAGCAATAAGTCCACGAAAATGAATGAGAGAGAGAGAGAGAGAGAGAGAGAGAGAGAGAGAGAGAGTTTAAATATAGTGAGGGAACAAGGGAATAAAGGAGAGGGTGAGATGAGAACAGGGAAATCGGGGATGGGAAAGAAAGATGGGGAGATAGAGAAAGGGAGAGGAGAGAGAAAGCTTTTGAAAGTTATCAGGCAAAACTGTGTTATGCCATCTAGTGGTTAAAAAATAGGATGCGTTCTTGAACAAAATCTTTTTCATTAGAAAATTTCGTTAACAGTTGATGAACATCAGTAACAACACACTTGGGCCAGGAAGACCGGGCTGAGTACTAGGATATCCAGGATCCCTTGCCACAAGGACTAATACAGACAGCCCACGGAGGAGGATATCCAACTGATCAGGGATGGGGAGGGGGGAATTGGGGAATTCGGGATAACAACGCATTATTTGCCCACTAAATAATGTAACTCATTATGGACAATAAATATATATTTAAAAAAAAAAGAAATTCGCCCCCCAAAAAAACCAGTTGATGAACAGTTGAAATCTTGATTTGCAAATTTACACGGTATGTTTTTTTAACCACCAGTAGTATTAAGAAATAAGGTGACGTTTAGAGCTTATTTCTTTTTCTACCAGGTCACTTAACTACCTGGAGCTGTTTGCCACAGGAAGGGGCAGGTAGACTTCTTCACCACCACCATTCCCTTCTTCATCTTCCCCAAAATTCTTCACCACCATCACCACTCTCAATTTCCAGGTTTCCCAGTAAGCCACAGGCCTATAATATGACTATTTTTCAAAAGATTTTCCTACAATAGGAAATATAAAGATATAAAAATATTACCTCCCATAATAAGTGTACCATTATCTATCACCGTGCCTCGTCACAAAGTCAGGCCAACCATCCTGCTAATTGAAGGCCCGATTCTTCAGTATGCTTTTCCTACCTTCCATCTGTCTCCATCATAGTTTAAAGATTCCAGACTGCATGGAAAGCCTCTGTATATTGATTCACTTTTGCAATGTGGTATATCTACTACTTGTCTTCTAGATTAATGCCTAACTTGTGAGCTTCAGTTGTGATTTTTGTCTAATAAATTTTTTAAAAATTTTTTAAATATTTTATTTATTCATTTTCAAGGAGAGAGAGATAGAGATAGAGATAGAGATAGATAGATAGATAGAGAGAGAGAGAGAGAGAGAGAGAGAGAGAGAGAGAGAGAGAACCAGGGCAACCAACTTGTGGGTCTGGCTTATATGGGTACTGGGGAATTGAACCCAGGGCCTTAGGCACTGGAGGCAAGTGCCTTAACCACTTAGCCAACTCTCCAGCCCATTTAATAAAAAAATTTTAACTTATATGAATGTCTACATAGCATTTCTCTTTGAACCTGGGTAAACTATTCTTCAAATGGCAAAGAAATAGAGTTTGGTTCATGTAGCAATATTTATTATACATCATAAGATATAATTTTTCTCCCATTCAAGTTATATAATATATAAGTAAATGTATTATATAATTGTGTATAATATAATTATATAATAACAATAAATAATTAAAATAATATATAATTCTTTTCTAAATCTGCCAATCAGGTTAAGAAAAGACATTAAGAACCAGCCATTAATCAGGGTTGTTCAGAATTTCTAAATTACAAATAAGCAGTTTGTCTATCTGTACAACCAGGAAATAAGGTCAAGATTTTTTTTTAAATCTAAAGGAAAGAAAAATTTTAAAACCATATTATCATTATCCCAAATGTGATAGAAAGCTAGCAACAGGTGTATAAAGCAGTTCTTTAAAAAAATGTCTACATCATCTACAGAAAGGTCTATTTAGCCAGATACATGGCTTTTTCTCCACAGCCTTGCTTTTCATGTCCAGTGGCAGGAATTGTGTATAGCTCCATCTATGTGAAATGGGAATTAACATTTAATATAAGAACACACACACACACACACACACACACACATATATATATATATATATATATATATATATATATATATATATATATATATATATATATCCAGTCTTGAGTCTAGCCTTACTGTACTTTTTACCATTAATGACAGAGCATGCCACAGATGACATGCAATGCCTTTTCCATCCAAACTAGGCAATGAGAAATAAAAAAAGGGCCTTGGAATGAGATAGTACTTGCATCAGCCCTTGGTGAGAACATACAGTGACTAGCAAAGCCCAGAGAATATTCCTGACATTACTCTGACACAAAGTGGTGACTATTAGAAAGAATTTCCTAACACATGCTTATCACTATTTTTATATCTTTGTTCAACTCTCTTCTTTATCTTCCCTAGACATTCTAGGAGCTTCCAGTCTCCCATTAGACATGCATACAAACATATCTAAAAGCTTCATTTTTCCCCTAGCACCTTGTAATATTTCTTTTTAAGCCTTCATTCATTTATAAGTTTACATTTCTTCTGTCTCACTAAACTGCTAATTTCAGGAGGCAGAGACCATATGTTAAACATAGGACTTTGCACAAGGTTGTCTATACCACATACCCTTTCAGGCAAAGGAGGAAAGAATGAATGACTATGAAATTGCAGGGACAATGGTTTCTAGATAAGCAAGAAGACACAATGATCTGGTAGGAACTTATTAAAGCCAGACAAGTTTCATATCTGAAGGGAGATGGGAAACCACTTCACTCTTGTAATTTTCTATCATGGATAGAATGACCTATGAAATCTTACCTATTTTTAAAATTAATTAATTTGTTTATTTATTTTTTATTTATCAGGAAAAGTATGGTCATGTCAGGACCTTCTGCCACTGCAAACAAACTCCAGATGAATGTACCACATTGTGCATATGTCTTTACGTGGGTCCTGAGGAATTGAACCCAGGTCATTAGGCTTTGCAAGTAAGTGCCTTGAACTGCTGACTCATCTTCCCAGCCTGAAGTCTTAGTTCTTTAGAAGGAAAAAACCGTTTTGACTAAACAATAAAGACAATGGTGGCTTTGTTGTTTTCTCCATGGTTTTTCTGCATCTTTGCCTTCTCATTCTCATCAAAAATATCATTTCACTTCAAAAAAATTTGTATGTAAAATATTCTGTAGTTTATTGTACATGTTAATGAATAGATTAAATTTAGAGTGTATGTAGATATGAAGGAATACTATTCTTATCAAGGTAAATATATTAAGTATAAGAATTATAATTTTTGTGTGCCTGATAATTTAAATGACACAGAGATGCCACTATGCACTGAGGTTTGTTTAAGTGCATACTATGTTGAGTTATTCTCATATATCATCTAATTTCACTCTAACAAACATTCTATAATTATTATATTTTATGATCTCATACATTATGATCTTAATTCTTTGATTAAAAGAAAAATAATCTAAGATTGGAGAGATTTACTTGTCCAAGGTCACAGTGCAAGTAAGTAGTAGAGTCACTGCTCTCAAAGCCAGATCTGTCAGCCCCCAAATTCCTGGTTTTAGCTTCTACTTCAGAAAAGTGTATTCCTCTCCAGGACATGATGACACAGTCCAATAATCCCAGTAGGTGGGAGGTAGGATCAGAAGAATCAGGAGTTCAAAGTCATTCAAACATGAAACCAACATGGGATATATGAGATCCTATTAAACACACACACACACACACACACACACACACACACACACACACACACACACACACACAAGCACAGAAAGACAAACAGCACATATTCTCCCTCATCTATGGTTCCTAACCAGGAACAGCTTGAGTTACAGGCATATCTGACAGGCAACTCAAGGGACAAGTAATAGGGATTAAAGGGGTTTTTTTTTTGGGGGGGGGAGGTATGGGGGAAGATATACATAAAACTAAATCCAGGATGAATTGCTACCATAGACTAAAAGATTAAACCCTCCAAAGGAGTATGGAGGCATCCTCTGGTAAGAAGGGCCCTGAAGAAGGTGAGATGAAGCCTAACCCTGAAACATTTGGCTCTGGCTCATAACTCCCAGTACCAGATATTGGTTACTACCCACACTGAGCTATTGATCAGAGAGACCAACAAGGTCCTCAGTATGACAATAAGACACTTGATTATGCACCTGATGTAAAAGGTGAGACCCTATTGCTGGAGACACCACATGCTGCTGAGACATACCATTGAGAAACCCAAATGGAATCTGACAGGAAGCCAGATGGTTAGCCCATATAGTGCTGCAAAATGCTACATGAGCCGCTGGAGGAAACTGGCCAATGATATTGGGGGCAAACAGGAGACACTGCTATATGAAAGCAATCAGCATGACAAGTTGGACATACCTGTGCAATAGTGGCACCCAGCCTAGGTGGGCAACCAACAGCTCTTTGATTGGCCAAGAGATCCTCCCAGTGGTAAGGAACCCATAGCTGGAACTGGGATCCAAGTCAGAATCCTACAGAGATCAAGAATCTGGACTGCAAGGAGAAGCTCTCACTACAACCATCAGTATCTCACTATATTAACAATGCTTATCTCATTTAACCTATGCTGATCTCACTCTCTGTTGGAGAATGTTTTTGTTTTTCAGAAGGCAACAAGAACCGAGGAGATAAACACTTTAGCCAGGGTTCAGGTGAAATAACAGAGAAATTGACAAGATGAGCAAGAGTGCTGCTTCCATGACGAGCCTGACAGCCTGTGCCAGGGTGATGGAGACAGATATTGAGGATACTCAAAACAAACCAGCAATCCCACGAGGGAAGGTCCTCAGTGGAATGGAGGAGTGATGGAGAGAAATATTGGTACCAACACATGATTTGTCCATACGCAGCTTCTACTTAGTACTAAAGAATAAACAGGGACTGCGAGATGGTTCAGCCAGTAAGAGAGTTTGTCATACAAACATTGGTGCTTGAGTTCGACTTCTAGCACTTTAGTAAAAAGCCAGAGGTAGACACGAATGCTTATAACCTCAGTACTGAGGCAGGTGAAGAGAGGGAGATACCTGGGACTTCCTGGTCAGCCAATCCAACTGGAAAAATGGTACAAATTCCAGTTTCAGTGAAATATCATGCTTTAAGATACTTTATTGGCTTTCTCCTTCTCTTCCTTTTGCCCTGTGACCTTGCCTGAACAGTCATGTGGGTCTGTTCCTACTTCACAGCCATTATGGAAACCAGCAAGGCTTGGAAGGGGAGAATCCTTATTTTGGCTTAGGTATTTTTCTTCTTGCCTTCTATGTGTCACGCTTTTGAATACTTTCTCACTTTGATTACACATATGATGTATCTTGGCTCTCTGAGTCCTTCACTATTATTGAGTCCTCTCTGGTCTATAATTTGAAAGGGCTTCTATGATTGATCTCCCGCATGTGTGGTGTGTAACTAACTGCCCAAGCCTTCTTTCTAGATACCAATTTCCACTAAGTAAGCCTCACACATTGTGATTTATTCCTAAATAAACTCAATAATTCAAAGTCAAAAAAAGAAAAGAAAGTGGAAGAGTTATAATTCACCCAGTGTCCTCCTCTGGCCTCCGCATGTGTGTACATCAAGTGCACATAGCTGCATCCACACTTTCAAAAAGCCATTTTGATGCTTCTACAGAGAGTATTTTGCTCATTGTCTGAATATAAATTTATTTATGTAAGAGGTCATCAGTGTAGCTTAACTTAAGATAATTAAAATGTGTTGAAATTATACTATAGTATACAAGATGACATAAAGAATGTCATAATAAAGTCCCAACAATATTAAATGAGTGGCATATGTTGCCATAGTTTCACTTAAGGGGAAATAATTTTTTCCCTTCTGGAGACCCAAATATTCCACCTGTATGCCTCAGAAAACTCAAGCTTTGTTGGTCTAAAATCTGCACATATTTTCTTCATCCCAATCAAATGTCCTCTTCCTCCCTTATAAGCCTATGTGATGAATCCTTCAAGTCAGAAGTCTGAAGATAACTACTTTTAATTCTCTTGACTATAGTGGACTCTCACAGATCCTATTCTTTCCTTCCCTTCACATTATCTGACTCTTCCTTCTGAACCGTGTTTGATGTTTCTCCTTTTTTATTGTCCATAATGAGTTACAATATTTAATGGGCAAACACTGGGTTGTTATCCCCAGTTCCCCAATGCCCCTCCTCCCCATCCCCAATCAGCTGGATATCCTCCTCATCCTTCACCTCGTGTTATGCTCCTTAGATCTGCTCTCCTCATCTGGTAATTCTGCTTATGTGATCCCATTAATGCTTAATGCCTCCAACACCATCTTAAATTTCCAGTAAATCAGAAATCTATGTCCCTATTCTAGAACCTCTCTCTCTCTCTCTCTCTCTCTCTCTCTCTCTCTCTCTCTCTCTCTCTCTCTCTCTCTCTCTCTCTCTTTCCTTAAAAAAAACCTCTGAAATTTATATCTTCTCCAGGACATGTGTTCCACTATTCATAATGCTGACCAGTTCAGAAATATGGTACCATTTTTTAACTTTTCTCTTTATTCTTTCCATCCCTTTCTAAACATAAAACCACTCACAAGCCCTCCTTTTCTATTTACTAAACACCCTCTCTTACAACTTTTCACTTTAATATGAAGCCCTTTGCCACATCCTGGTTTCAACCCCCTTTCCAACACCAATCCCTTTATGCTAGTCTGAGTGTATGTCCCCCATAGACTTCAGATGTTTTATTAAAGCTTGTAACTTGCATTTCCAGCATCTTGGCTGGAAGAGATGTCACTGGGGGTGGGGGGAGCTGATCCTGGAGTCCAACCATAGGTGTATTTGGGGGCAGATCTGAATTCTGGCCCAAAGGTATAAGAGAGAAGTCTAAGCTCTGATTGGGTTCCTGCTGATTGCTGACAGTTTGTGCTTGCTTTGTGGTGCTGGCTTTTCAATTGTGTCTCTCTGCTTGGATTTGTGAAAGGGAACCAGCTTCTTCCAGCATTGAAGGAACTTCTCCTGGACCTGTAAGCCTGAAATAAACCTTTCCTCCCATAAACTATGTCTGATTTGGATGTTCATCCCAGCAAAGTTAAGCTGACTACAATACTCTTTTACATATGTTACTGCCTCGCACCTTAGATGGCTTTCTTGCCGCTAGGCTTATACTCTATGTATTCTCACCTTGTCCTCAAGGTGATTTTCTTGAAATAAAATCCAAAGTTTACTACCTCCAAACTTGCCCATGTGCCTTTGTTCTTAGGCAAAGACCCAAACTGTGCAAAGGCTGAATGTTTACACCTAAAATTCATATGTTGAAGTGCTATGTCCTTTTGTGATGGCATTTAGGAGGTTATACCTTGGAGATGTAATTAGATCATCAAGATAAACCTCATTAACAAAATCAGTGCCCTTATGCAAGGGACCCCAGAGAGTTCTGCCATGATTCTTCCACAGTCTAAGAATGCAATGAGCAACTGGCATTCTGCAGCCCAGAAGAGGATCTATATCAGAAACCAATGATGCTATCTGTGGATCTCAGCCTCCCAGCCTCCAAAGTGCAAAGAAGTCAATTTATATTGCTTATAAGATACCCAATCTAAGGCACTTTATTATAGTTGCTGGAATTTACACAGTCTGTGTCATGGCTTTAAAAATTCTTTGTAAGGGTTGAGGAGATGACACAGTGGTTAAAACCCCTAAAGCAAACTAAGATGGAATCCCCAGAAGACACATGAAGGTCAGGCATAGTGGTATGAATCTATAATACCAGGGCACCTACACTGAGGTGGAGAAAGGAGAATCCTCAAGATTTCACAGGCCAGGAGTGGCAAACAGCAAGTCTTTGCTTCAAAAGGGTGGAAGGTGGGGACTAACATTCCAGGCTGTCCTCTGATCTTCACTCCTCTGTCATGATATACAAACACCTGTACTCACACATAGGAACACACACATACATACACACCTACACAGAGATTCTTTTAATATTTTATTTATTTACTTATTTGAGAGAGAGGAAAAGAGAAAGAGGGAAAATGAAGCAGATAGAGGATGAGAATGGGTGTGTTGGGGCCTTCAGCCACTGCAAATGAACTCCAGACACATGTGCCACCTTATGCATCTGGCTTTACATTGGTACTGGGGAATCAAACTCTGGTCCTTCTGCTTTGCAGGCAAATGCCTTAACCAGTAAGCTATCTCTCCAGCCCCAGAGATTCTTTTAAAAGACTGCAATTTCATTTTATTGTTTTTTCCACCTTTATTTCTAGCTATTCCCACCTAGAATTTCAAACATCAGCTGTGTAGGTTTGGGAGATTTCCTACACTCTCTAGCCTCTAGGACTATCTGTCTGTTGTACTAGGAACAGCTTACTTTTCACCTTGAGAATTTCACTTCACCTTTAAAGTTAACTCTTGGGAACTATGGAAATGGTTTGTTAGTTAAAGATGATGGCTTGCAAAGACTTCTGGCCTGGGTTCAGGTCTCGAGACAACCAGAAGCACAATGGCAAGATACCTGAGTGAGTGCACACTTACAGACATGTAAATAAACAAATAAACAAATAACAAAATAAACAAATAAACAAAAATTTAACAAACCAAAGTGAGCTCTAATCCCACCTCATCTTATTTCTGCTTCTGTTTCTTCCTTTAGTTTTGAGGCAGAATCTCATGACTGAGGCTGAACTTGAACTTGCTCGCCAGCCCAGGCTGGCCTCACACTCTTGATTCTTGTGATTCTCTTGCTTCAGCCTCACCAGTGCTGATTCCAGCTGGGTACCAGCACACTTGACAAAGAACAGGGTCTTGAGTGGAATATTCAGGAGAAAAAAAGAGGTTTCTTTAGTTGTTGTAACTAAATGAAGACATTTTATGAAATGCTTTTCCTCCAGCTCATTATATCATGAGAAGTTGTAGGATCAAAGTGAAAACATCTACGTCTGACATGGTTGAGTATAAGTAACTCATTTCATTGACAGAAGATCAATATTCCAAACATAAAGAAGAAAGATACATTTTGTCCCTTTTAGTGTTGGATAAGCATCCAATGATCAAAAGCAGTTGCTCATTAACTTTATCATAAGAGGTGGGGAAAAGGATCACAAAGTCTTCCAAGGCCTGATAGAACCATAAACATTATTTTTTTAGAGATGTGCCAAAAGGTATTTGAATTCACTGAAAAGAATAGAGCTTCAATGAGAGGCTAAGTCTTACAAATAATGAGAAACAGCATAACAGGCTATCATTTTCAATAGCGAATGAATGAGTCATTGGTGAGATATATTAGATAAGTTTTTTAATTTTTATATAATACCACTCTTTATTAAAATATACCATTAAATTTTTATTCAATTAAATATATTCAAGTTAACTTCATTAAGAAAATTAATTTACCAAAACATGTGTTCACAACTTTTTAGTCTAATAAGTAAATATGGTATCCATATGTGGATCGAACCATATGAAAGTTTAGACATTTTTACCTTTAAGAAAATAGAAATCTGGTATGCTTTAGCTACCTAATTTAGGGGAAAAGCTGTATTTTATCTTTGTATAAATTGTGTGTGTGTGTGTGCATTCTTTGTTGCCCGAAGAACAAATACCACTTTGCTATAATGTTTTAAATGGAAAGGAGTCTTTAAAATGTCCATTCTAACCTTTCGAGTTTATGATTCTCTAAAATGGTATAAGAGAATATTATAAAAAGTGATATCTGTCACTCACATCTGTTGTTATTTTTCAGATTCGAATTCATCCAGGGAGATGTATTGCTCATGGCTGCAGTGCATTGCCTCTGAAGAGGAATTTCCATCCTTTTAAGGTTTTGTTTGGTTTCATTTTACTTCTTCATTGTAATTGCAAAGTTTTAGCTCTCTTAATAGCATAGTGATCTGGCCAACAGACTTAAAAAGCCTGGACAAGGTACTTTGTATTTTGTCACTTTGAGATAAATTTTCTCCATGTCTTCAGTTGATTAGTAAGGACACAGGAAGGGGAAGTGTGGTTCTGTGGAGGGGCTAACATGGGGTTGGTCTATGGCTTGATGGCACACCTGAGCTTGTTGTTGACCTGAAATATGGTGGTGATTTGTTAATCACTAGGAGTTAGAACCCTTTGAGTTCATGCTTTTTTTGAAACTGCTGAACCCACACCTGACCTCACTACCAAGGAGACAGATAGCTTTATTGGAGGATTTGCAAACGAAGCTGATATGGTCTGTAGCTGACAAACTGGAGAAACAGCCCCACCAGCTCTCACCTTCCATGCCCAGTCTTTGGACGAAGCACAGTCCTGCTGGTGTTGCTCCATCGCCTTCCCATATCCCTCATCTGCTGCTAGAGACTCAGCATCCTAGGAGAGGAAGTCCCATGCTTTGCACCTTGGACATCTAATCTGGGCTGCTTTGTATAAATAGGAAGCATCTCAACATCCAGGGAGGACCACTGGTCTGTCCCATCAAAATCTCTGCCTGTAGGGCAAAAGGGAGTTGAAAAGGTCTTGCTGCAAAAAGACTCGGTCTTAAATAAAAAATGGGGTCTCCTTTATCACATTAAGAAATGAGCAACTCGCCTTCTGAAAAAAGGATGACCATATGGTGAGGTGGGGGCCATATCTAGTCCTATGTTTTAGTCACACCTCCACACAGCCCTTCGTTGCCATCAGGATGGTCTAGGACAGTTTGAAACTAGGCAGGGAATGAAAACGTTCTGGAGTTGAGGGTGGGTTGAACTGTTACTAGAAAGTGGGACCTCACATATTTGCCTTATGAGAAAGAATTGTAATAAGCAAAGTAAGCCATTAGAGCGACATACTTAAGTAGAATTGCGTTGCATCTTGCTTCATGGTGTTCTACTTTTCCTATATTCATCGAAGAGGATTGTCCTAAATGAATATGTGCACAAGTAAGACTGACATAAGGAAGGGTTGTTTAGAGATTCTATCATTAACTAAGAAATGGAAGCTGAAAATCTTATTGGGGGAAAATGAATGATTACATGATATAAGAAGTTAACAGAGATTAGAGTTATCAATGTAATGATAGCCACAAGTATTAAAAATTTTTGTCCATGTAAATTACTTTTTATCAGAATTTAAACCATTTTGAAGCTAAAATGATTACACAATATTACACATCATGTATTTGAATCAACCATTGAGATAAAATTCTAATGCTAGTTTCAGTGTTATGTCGCTTGGGTCCCTAGATTACAAATTCAGGTGTGCATAGAACATTTCAGGTACCATGAGTTCTTTCCTGAGGTATACTCTTCCCATAGATTCAATATTAGAGGTTCCCAGGAGTCCACGGTCTACCTCTTCTTCCCATATTAGATCCTTAGAGAACTTCCCATTGTGCACAGCTGACTTCTAGAAACCCAGAGGACAATGTACTAGGACAACTGGATCCATGCCATCATGGGTAAGTAGTGGCAGTTACCACTTCAAATGACTATTTGAATAAATTATGCCTGCTTCCATGAAGATTTTCTCAATTAATACCATTTTTTCAAACAAAATCTGTCTTCCTAAAAGAACGTAAATTCTTTTTTTTTTATTTTTGGTACATTATAATTTTTTTCTTTATTGTCCATAATGAGTTACATTGTTTAGTGGGCCAACCATGAGTTGTTATCCCCAATTCCCCGTTGCCCCCCTTCCCCATCCCCAGTCAGCTGGATATCCTCCTCCGTGGGCCGTCTGGATCAGTCTTTGTGGTAGGGGACCATGGATAGCCCAGTCTTCAGCCGGAAGAATGTGAATTCTTGGTCGAATGAGTTAAATGACATTTAGACATTTATGGAGCAGGAGATGTTGCCTATTCCAGGAAGGAGGAATAAAATGACCAATTTGGGAGAGCCCAGGGTTTCCAGAGAACTGCATACAGGCCAGGGGTCTGCCATATGCAGCGTACAGTTGATCATGAGGTGTTGGGTGCATTAAGCTTTACTTAGGGATAGAAAGATGAGAGAATTAAGTCATTCACACATAAATTAGACATACACTGTGCTCTGTGCCAGACACTGCATTACAGCCCAATTTCTTAAACAGTGGTTCCTGAGTCTATATGGCACCTTGTAATTGCATGTGGCAATTGCAAAAAATCAAAATCAAAATACGTATTAAATATGAGGTGTCTTAGGGCAGCACTTAGCCATGTTGAATCATACAACTTTACCTCAGCCTTTTTTCTGAACTCATAATCTGTGTACTATGCACCACACCATACAGGGCTGCCTGAAATATCACCCATCTTGGTTCAGATTTGAAACTGTTGCATGTTAAGAATTGCAGGGTTTTGACTGTACATACAGAGATTTCTGTTCTTGTACAAA